>JZKD02S1719794.1:841166-851322 GCA_000966675.3 Picea glauca
ACTATGTTCTTCATTGCAACACGATCCCACAAAGTATGAAACTTCCGCTCACTGAAAGTCTTCGTGAAGATGTATAAATCTTTATGGATCTGATGAAGTCTTTTGGAAACATGTCGGGCCTTGTACCTCTTGATCCTGTGGACCCATCTGAACCTGAAAAATATTCATTTTTGGTGGAAGTGGAACCAGATTCCAAGTATGGTTCTATAGGAGTGAGTCATGTAGGAGTGAGTCATACTCCTTATGCATGGCTTCTTTCCATAATGGATTTCCCACAACCCTATTGTAGTTCTATGGATCAGTAGATTGAACCATATAGAAATGCATGGGCATTGTAGGTTATGAAGCTGAAAATACATGAGAAGGCTCCTCATGTTGAGATCGAGTCCTCCTTGAATCCAATGGATTCCCTGCAAGGTTTACTACTTCCTGAAGTGTGGTCTGTGCCTTCTTGGGAATCTGCTGAAGCTTCGGTGTTGGCTTCTTATCTGGATGTACTACTTTCTTATTTCCATGCATAAAATCTGAGTGTATGGAATCATCTCTGATGTCTGAAACTGATGGAAGAACAAGAGTATATGTATGTTGCACTAGAGGTGCATGCAAAGTACTCTCCTTATGTGTAAGTAGAATAGAGGAGTCATCGTTAGAAAACTTAGTGAATTTATACAACCTTGACTTGTGATCCACCTCACCAATTGCAATGATGGAATTGTCATGCATGTCAATTACTGAAACTGAATCTGATGTAAATTCAACGTTTTTACCTTTCTGAGAAATTTGATAAACTGAGAGCAGATTCATAGAAAGCTTTGGAACATGTAGAACATTCTCAAAACTTCCATTGTGGAGTTCCACTCTCCCTTCTCCTGCTACTGCTACTGGAGTATCATCCCCCATGAGAATAGGGGGTCTTGAGCATGGACTCAAGGAAGAGAAAACTTCCTCTTTCATTGCCATATGATAGGATGCACTAGAATTTATAATCCATAAATCATATGAGGAATTAATTGCAACCAGAGCATGATGATTACCTTTCTTAGGAGCAGGATCTTTTTCCTTTTGCTTCTTAACTCCCTCTAGAATGAAGTTTCCAAGGTTGTTCTGTTGAAGTGCCTGTGCCATAAGATCGATTTGTTTCTTCATGCATGTGGATTCTTCATGATTCGATTTATTGCAGAAAGTGCACTGCTTTCCCTTCTTCTTCTTCTCGGAATCTAAAGAGTCTTTGGAACCTGAAGAATCATTAAAGGGTTTGGAATATCTCCCCTTCTCATTCTGTTTGGATGACCCTTTTCCATTATGCATGGTGAGTGAATTTTATTTGGGATCTTTCATGAGGCCCATCTGTATGAGTTTTGTCTACTCTTGTGTAAGAGACTCAATGAACTGACCCAACATAGGAATTTTCCAATTTGTTTCAAAAAAACATTTGCCAGAATGGAAATTGGAGACATATACAATGTATTTTGGTCCTAGATTGGCCAAGATTGTTAGAATAAGTTGTTTCTCTTGTGTAGACTTATCAATACCACATTCACCCAAGCTCAATAGCAAAGATTTAAATTTAGTAAAAAAATCTTGTATATTATCAAAACTTTTAGGGTCTAAAGTATTCAACTCTACCTCAAGCATATGACCTCGCATCTCATTCGACTTTCTAAAGAGTCCTTCCAAGGTGGTCCAGATCTCGTTTGGAGTCTTTCATGTAGCAACATGAAACCACAAATCAATGCATATTAACTCAAGAAGTAGTCCTGTGACCTCATCCTTACGGTTCTCCCATCTCATCTTCTCAATCGCTGATGTAGGTTCTGTTTCTATCACCATCATCAAATTATACAGTCCTTTCCTTCTAAGTTGGAATTCTGCCTTGGGATTACAATCAAAGTAATTGTATGGTGTGAGGATTACCTCTAAGTTTGACTGTATAAAATTTGTCACATCCATCTCTCCCACTATTTCTAATAACCCCTAAAAATTTACTCTCAATCTGCAAGTGAAAAATTAAGAAATCACGGCAAAAAGGGCACTTTAAGTGAAAATTCATATCAGTTTAAAGAGATGATCTTGTGGATTACTTTCTACGAAAACGGTGAGGAATCATGCCAAACGGTTGAAAACGCACTTCCAAAATGGGTCAATTTATTTTCCACGTGGGCCATTTCCTCAAAACATTAATATTTTGGAGGCAATCATTGCTGAAAGGTACGACCACAAATTCGTATCAGTTTCAGAAGGCTATCTTTTGGATTACTTTTTGAGAAAAATGTGAAGAATCGTGCCAAATTGTTGAAAACCCACTTCCAAAATGGGTCGATTTACTTTCCACATGGGTCGTTTCCTCAAAAATGTAATATTTTAGGAGTAACTACTAAAAGGTACGGCCACAGATTTAGCTCGCCGAAACCCCGATTTTCCTTATTCTTTGGATTGTCTGGCTTGCACCAAGAAGCATAGCTATGATACCATGTCATTGTTTCATGGAAACCTATGCAAGAGATCTAGCTAAAGCAAGTACAAACAAAGTTGATCAAGAAAGGAAGAGAGATTCAATATGGAAGAATGAGAAAATATATTCACACTACTCCAATGAGCTGATGATTGATACATAGATCATGATCAATATGATACAATGAATGAGTGGAATACACTCATATATAGGGAAAAATGTTCCATAATTAAGAAAAGAAATCAAGCAGTTAGCTTTTCTTAAGAATGCATGCATGCATAATAGTGATGGTAAAAATAGAAAGTCTAAAATAGAACTAGTTAGTTAACTCCCACTGAACCAGTGTGTCGAAAATAGAAATTTCTCCAACAACCCTAACTCTATGAGAGAGATCATGACTTCTCCGAAAACTACCAGATGTTGGGCACAAACACAACTTTCACTGATTTCCATATTCAAGATGGGTTGTTTTGTCATCTGGGCAATCTCTACCTTCCATCAAGTGAGGGAGTAAAGCTTATTTGGGAATCCCACTACATTCGGGTGGTTGCACACTTTAGCATAAAAAATATAGTGGCAGTGTTGTAGCAACATTTCTATTGGCCAAAAATTCGACAAGTTGTCAACAAGTATATCAGGTCCCACACTTTCTGCACCATTACCGAACGACCATTAATAAACAAGGCATGTACACCCCTCTTCCTACTCCTGAAAGGCGCTAGGAATCCATATAGATGGACTACATGTCGGGCCTTCTGTCAACCAAGCAAGGAAATGAATGTGTTTTTGTGGTGTTTGATCATTTTTCTAAAATGGCGATTATGGTTGCCTGTAAGAAGAGCATCACAATAGAGGCCACTACCAATCTCTTCTTCGAACGAGTGTGGGTATATTTTGGGATACCACAAACCATTGTATCAGATTGGGACAACTGGTTCCTCAGCACATTCTGGTTAATCCTTTGGTCACTGCCAAACACCAAGCTCACCAAATCCACTTCCTTCCACCACCAGACGGATGGTCAAACTGAGGTTGTCAACTGAATGATCATGCATATCATGCACATGTACAATTCCAAGCATCCTTGCACACGGGATGGGATTCTTCCCTATTTTCAGCATAACTACAACAGAGCCCTACATAGCTCAATCGACCAAAACCCCTTTCGTATGGGGTTGGGATTTCAACCATTGTTTCCAATGGATGTTGCACTACCCCTTGCAACCACCCAGGAAGACGTGTCTCATGATCAAACTGAAGCTAAAAAAGATACCAATTTCATTGAGTGGATCCATCACATCCGCCAATAGGTTTAGGATATTTTATAGAAGTCCAATTCCAAGTACAAGAAGTGCCATGATCAACACCGAGTATCACACAAGTTTGAGGTGGGAGATAAAGTTTGGTTACACTTGTATAAGGAACGCTATACAGGGCCCCATCAGAAGCTTATTTCACTACGCTATGGACCTTACACCATCACCAAGGATCTGGGTGATAATTCTTTTGAGCTCAACATTTCCCCCTTCCTTGGCTTGCATCTAGTATTTAATGTGGACCTCCTTCGGCCATATTTTCCATTATTATTGGACACCTCAGAGATACCAGAACAATTGACACCAACATAGTTCAACCTTGAATGCATGCAATAGGAATCCATTGATCAACTCATGGACACACAAGTCAATGGCACTCACCAGGAGAGGATCCAACTTTATCAGGTTGTCAAAGAAGGGAATCTCCTGCACCAAGGAAAGTGGCTCCCACGAGGCCAAATTCAACAGAATTTTCCCCATTTGATGGGGGAACTCAACACAATGGAGGCCATTGATTCCTAAGGGGGGAGAATTGATCCAAGTGGATATCAATTTCCACCCACGAATTCCAACTAGGTCTTCTTGGTAGTTTCTCAGTTTGGCATTTTTTCCTAGTTTCTGGGTCCTAAACTTTCGAGACTATTTTGAGGCCCTAAATAGCATTTTTAGGGATTTCCATAGTCAAACTATCGAAAAATTCATAGTTTGATGACATAATGTGTAGTCCCTAGATAGACCTTTCCAATGGGATATCGTGCACCTAAAACAAAGATTGTATGCAAAAGTTATGACCCTGGGAAGTTGATGTACTAACTTACCCCAACAAGGCCCACATGACTTTTGGTGCTTCATCTCCTAGGGTTAGGTTTTTGGATTTCTAGGGTTTTGGCATTCATTTTTATTGTAAAAAGGATTTTAGAGCCTCATTGTACTAATATTCTTGTGAATGAGAGTATCCGTCACATCTGTTTTTAGAGATAAGCTGCCACCATTCTAGCAAGCTTGTTTCAGTCTGCATTTTACAATTTCAACATATTTCTTATTTAATAGAAGTCAAGTTTTACTATATCTCTATTATTATTCACCGTGTGTCTATGTTAATATTATAAATATGTGTTTTCATTTCATTCCGCTCATAAATCCAGAACATTTCCTTCATAGCAAACATCTCCCAAGTCATGATCTTCCTCTCTATCCTATTGATTACCTTCCCCTGCATTTTTAGGATGTGATCCTTGCTCTAGGACAATGGTGATGCTCTTAGTTGTATCCAGGGTTGTTGCTAAATCCATCAACTATAGTTATTGGTGTATCTAAGTGTCATGTATTTCTATAATAGACTCATTGATAATAGGGATTGTTGAGGTGTTTATATATTCATTGCCATCATCATAAATTGTAATTCGATCAACAATTATTGGTGCTAGTGTGCTTCTACCCGGTGTCTCTCTCAACGTTCCAACTATCAATTCAAACTTTGGTTTCCTTTCCTGTACCTATTCCATGGCTGCTCAATCATTGTCTCCCCCAAGTGATTTGTCTCTCGGGGGGGGGGGGGTTTCTCTACTTCTCCCATATGTACCTCTACTAAGGTTTTTAACAGGGCCCCCAATGCTTGGATTGTTGGATTATGGCCATACTCCCGAAACATTCTTTCTGCTTCCACTTGAAGTCTCTCTGCTTTATTTCTCCCTGTTGTTTTCTTTACATTTTTATTATGTACCTGTATATATTGTCATGTGGTTTGTTCTATCAACTCCACTTTCTCATTCATTGACATGGTCTGAAATAAAGTTAATTCTAGTTTTTCTTTCCTTTTTATGACTTCCTCCTAACCTTGAGAATATCAATGAATATTTCATGTTCAAAACTATCATGTGCATATGGCCAATGAGATACTACTTTACCGACATGTTGGGTCACTAATTATTTGGATCTTGTTTCCAATATCTACATGTACTCTACTTGGTTCTGAGCTTCCTTCCTGACCTATGTGGTGTCTTTTACAAAGTAATAACTTAAATAGAAACTGTATGGAATAAAGGATTTTTTTTTATCTCTTACCGAGGAGGCATCAAAACCTTGCAAAATAGTCTAGTAGCAAATTTCCCGCAATACCAACTTGTCTGGTACATCAACTGGAAGTAGGTATGTGGTTCGAGTAGCTCCAAAAATATTGAGGTAAGTACTTTTCTCTTTGAGATACCAATGCCCTATCTTGGAGATTATATTTTTGTTGTATCATAAAATATTAGACAATTCTGCTTGAAAATTATGGAATTGACCCTAGCCAGGAATTCATCACAGTTTGCAGCATAGGACTTCTTGTACCTATTTTCCCACAAAATGATAAAATAAACATGGATAGATAACTTTGAAACATGCTAACTTAAGCCTAGTCCTGAAAATACATTCCTAGCACATACTACGTCTAATGGATAGGATGCCATGAAAAAGGCAAGGACCTCTCCTACTTTTGGTTTCTAATCTTGCTCCACTCTAATGCTCAATTGTTTTGAAATAATAACGCCCCAGCTGAAAAACACTTCTAGACATAGCTATGGTGTATTCCAGGGGAATCCATGCTTATGAAAACTTGTAGCAATCCCTTTCTCCATATAATCGACACATCAAAGCCATCAGGAACATATAGGGTTCTCTAAGGTTTATCATATTATACCATCCTGATGCTCTATTCATGAATTTTTTGTCCTCCTTCCACTAAGATGCCAAAAATTTGTTGGTGTTGTGATTCTATTAAAATTTGACCACAAAATTGATGTTGAGCCTAACTTCAGGCTCTCGAGTTTTCAATGTTTTCTTATCTCTACTGTAGGAAAACAACAATGCACTTCCCTTCTACATCATTTATTAAACTCTCGTCAGAATTTGTGTGGTTTATTATCTATTCTAAGGCTTCCACACAAGGGAAAACATGGGTCTGAGATGCCACCATGTGTAGAGATGAAAATTTGATGTTTTGAAATACATGGTCATCCAAGACCCTTACTTCTAGTTCACTATGAGGTGTGAACTCAGGAAAATCATCACAATGAATTTTATTGTATAGGTCGATCAAGGTGGGCAGAGGTACCTTGGATGTGGTGCATGTTTCCGTGACTCTATAGAGCAGTGGTGGAGCTGGAGGTTTCTTCTGCAAAATTTTGATCACTGGCTCTACCTTAGGCGTGGATTCCAATTCTCCAATAGAAATTGGGCTTGAAGCCTCGCTAACCTACATATTCTTTCCCTTTGGAGCCTTCATTGATTGACGAGTTGTTGGTCATCGAGGAGGAATGTTCTATAGCAAGTTTCATTATTAGATTCATAATTTACCAACGATTATGAGAAATGCAACAATATTTAATCAAATTAACATTGCTCAATATCTGGATTCAAGTTTTAGTTCTTATACTTACCAGTATTAGCCAAGCAACTTGAAATTGACAACAACTAACACAGATCAGAATGTGTCTGGTTCTTAAAAACATGAAAACTCCCAACAACTAGTGGAATGCCAATGTTATCAAAATATATAGAGTTCGGATGCTTATACCTTACCTTGTGAGTCCCATCCTACATTAATGACAAAGGTACAATGAAATCCTTAGGAATCTTTGGTTTTAAATGCGTCATCCATGCCAAGCTAAGACATTAATACATTACGTTGATCGACATTGTGAAAGGACCGTTATTCAGTTGATCAATGATTTTGAATTCTATAAGTTTGGTGAACAATGACTGTTGGGATCGAGGATCAAGGTGTCAATGGCTATGGTCCAAATGTCCCATGTTAAATTTCATCACTGATCTTTGGTCGACAGCAAGTGTTAAAAAATCTAATTATGTTATTTCATCATGATGTGCTTTTCGAGGTGCTGATGTGGCATTGTGCATTGGACATCATGAATTTTGTTGCTTGTTTGGATAGGTTGAAACCAAGAGAGGTAAGATACAGTGAAAGACCCATCTTGTCTTAAAGCCTCAGTGTTTTGATATTTCACGTTTGGGCTATGGATGGTCCATATCAATGCAAGAAGTAATACAAATGGTCTATATCACAACTTAATTCACTATAATCGGTCATCAATAGATTTGTTCATTTGTCAAAAAGTGTGACCTTGGGTCTTGGTTTGTCGACGTCGATGAGCTATCAACCATTGATGATTTGAAAGTCTTTAGATCTTAATAAAGTTGTGTGCATTTATTGTCAACGACCGATGTAACATCGATGTTAGCAAGTTCACTACCTTGTCCTCTCCCCTTGACCTCTTCCATATGAATTTATCATGTCCCTATGAATTTATCATGTCCCTAACATGGAAGCTAATGTGGTACAACTGACGTAACTCAACTGACATGGCCAGGTGCAACTAATTTGATGATGTGGTAGAAAAGGTAGTGGTACAAATATCCACGTGGTGAATGATTTCTTAATGTCAATGTGGTGAATGTTGACATGGCCTTACATTACATTGGAACTGGGTGAATCTCAATCTAAGGAATCGATGATTGGATGGGTTTCTCGTCAAAATTGGATGGTCATGATTGTGAGCACAAGATCACTTATCAACATCAAGGCTTGGCTTTCCTTAAGTTGGTTTTGTAATGCTTGATGTTGGGTGTCAATGACTGATGATCATCGACATCAGTGGATTCCTTTCCTCTTTGGTATGTTGGCATAATTTGTATGAAGGAACGATCGCACCCAATTACCGCATCGATGCTTCTCAAAAAAGTATGTCGGTCATCGGGGAAGTCAGGAACTGTCAAGGATTTTTTGATATATTTTTTAAAACACCAAGTATTGGACCCCTTTTCTCAGCATCAGAACTATATATACCTCTCTCCCCTTTAGTGATAATCTATATTAAACCGGATACTTTGACCTAAATAAAAAAAACGAAAAAAAAAACCTCAAAACAAGTTATTATCATGAGAGAATCAAATTATAAGGATGAAATCAAAGTAAAGTGGTACCCCAAAATTTTAGAAATTTTGAGGGTGTATTGAGTTCTCAACAATGGTGATTCACTGGGCAAAACCAACATAATCATACCTTTTATTAATTTTATTAACGAGACATTTTCAAAGTTATCCCTCAATTTAATATAATGACTCATAGATTATTCATGAATATGTATATATATGGCCCCAGGGATATTTGTTCTTGTCTACTTATGGGGATTCTTAGTACTCAATTTGATCTAGTCATTAGTGTGCACACTGATCAATATTATGAGGCCAAAATTCAAGAAAAATAGGCCAAAAGGAGCCTATAGAGCTCATGTATCAAAGAGGCAAATCGAGAGCCCAAAATATTTACAGTGAAAAATCAATCCCTAAGATCCCAAGGTTGATTTTCAAATGTTGAGTGCTTATAGGGAGCGTAAAAGGAGCTTATCGTGTTCAATGTAGGATTAATCCCCCTTCAGGAGAAGTTGCACCATATAACCAAGGATGAAGGGGAAAGTGTCAGTGAAGGTACACAGTTAGTTATCTAATGGAAGCAAGTAATCCTGATCAACAACTGGGGATGTATTTCCCAGCGGAAAGATGTCTGGGAGTTAACGTAACATTGGGGTGCAACGAAGATTTTGAAGAGCTACATGGCGAAGTGTGGATGGTGTCACATGGTAGGATACATAAAGATGAAACCACTCCCTAGCATCATGAAAATGGTATTATGGTCCTATTGAATTTAATATCCACCTGCTTGACACATTTTACTCCACCTACTCAGCGCTACCTAGATCCAACACAACAATCCACCTAGATACTGAGGAAGCTGATGAGAGCCTAAAAATTTAATGACCCATATTTTCAAATCCTATCAAGGATCACCACATGTGAAAATATGGCCCCACTAAAACTTCAGTCTCCATACCTAACACACATAAACATGGGATGATTTCTAAAGGATACCTTAGCAATGACATGGGTTGGTGCCAAGTTGCCATGTGTCCATGGACCCATGATGCTGCTAACATGATGTAATCTAAATTTTATGTGTTTTTCCAAAATTTCAAAAAGCTTTGAAATAATTGGAAAAAGGAAGCACGGTTTGAACAAGGTAACTGTTGATTATTTGGGTTGTTTGTCATTGATGTCAACCCTTGAAGAAATTCTGGTAGCGAATTACGGTAGCACAAAGGTTTGGGTAATGGACACAAGTTTGCTTGATGTATAATGGTATGAGTTTTAATATATTTTAAGGTGAAACTATTCTGGATGGATAGTACATTTCATGTCATTTTTGATGGTATGTGGAATGTCACATAACTCCTCACGGTTAGAGAGTTGTGGCCATGTGAAGTTGGAGAACCCTCATGAGTCATCTAGAAGCCCCAAAAGGTCAAAGTAGTCAAAGTGGTTGCAAAGAAGAAAT
>JZKD02S1719794.1:851372-869668 GCA_000966675.3 Picea glauca
ATTTAATGGAGAAATTACTAAGTGGACAAGTGGTTAGAAGTGGGTTAGCCCTAAAATAAGGAAAGTGGTTTAAGAGATTTTAGAAGGTAAATAATAAAGTAAAGTGATGAGTGTAATATAATTCAAAGTGGATACAAAATAAATTATTTAAATAATAAAGTTAATGGAGAAATTACTAAGTGTACAAGTGGTTAGAGTGGGTTAACCCTAAAATAAGGAAAGTGGGTTAAGATGGTTAAAAGGTAATCCCTTGAAGAAACTACATGAAAGTATAAATAAGAGGCAAGGCTCTCTCATTTTAATCACACATGAGAATATTGAATATATACAAGTGACTGAGGTAACCAAAGGATATGTAAGCTGAATTTCAAAGGGAAGGCGAAGTAAAGAAGGCCAAAATTCAAGGGAGGATAAATTCTTTTGATGATGCTTTCTAAGGTATGTTATTTAAAAGTCATCTCACCATTTTCACAATAACTTTTTTTTCTAGAATGATTCAGACCATCAAATTGGGAGGCCATTGAGGAAACATATCCAAGTAGTCATCATAAACATTTCATCTTGTGGTTCATCGTATTTTTGGAGTTACACTCCATGGAAAATAGGGTTTGTCACTAGTCCCGAAACTAGTCTAAAACAGATGTTTCAGGTAAAAGCATCATAACTTATTCATAACAGATAAAAATTTAATAAGACCAAATGTATTGGTTATAGTACAGTCTATAGTATTCTGTGTACCAGTTTTAGATCCATACAACAAATATTCCATGCAGGGCATGCTCTACAAGTTCGCTCTCTAGAATAACCCAAAATTCAACAAGGTATGTCATTTTTTCTATAACTCCTTTTCTGAGAGGTTCTAAGTAGTGAAACCTAGAGGAATTGCATAAAGGACACTAAAGAACATTGTGTAATATTTTCAGATATTTATTCATTACAGGTACATAGTTATGATTATTTCAAGTTAGGGTTGTTGACTAATTCAAAATTAGTCATTTGAGACTAAAGTAAAGTTTGATGAAAATGATAGTCTCTTGTTGTTAAAGTTAAGGAAGGTTTGTAGGTATGTGATCATATACACCAGGTCTATTACATAGTTACAAATCATATTTGGATGATGAAATTGGTGAGGGGTTTTGGTTGAGGTATGTTACAGATAGAGGTTGTATAAGAGTGAGGTTGTGGCACATGGTTTGATGTAATGGTTTATGGTATTTGGTTATGGATAGTGTGATGTATTGCTAGAAAATTTTGATGGTTATATTGGTATATGTATTTGGTATATGGTTGAGGTACATGTTTGGTACATGGTTCAGACAAGTAGTTGATGAGTTGGTACATACATGAGGTGTATAGTTGATAATGTTGGTGCATATTGATGAGTCATAGTTTATGTGTATTTGATGCATGTTTGGTACATATTTGGTGCATGGTTGATGCACTCATTGATGGTGTAGGTTGAGGTACAGGTTGGTGCATGGTTGATGCACTTATTTATGGTATAGGTTGATTACAACTTGATTACAGGTTGTTACAGGTTGGTTGGCTGCAGGTTAGTGGTACAGGTTATTACATTCATATATCTCACAGTGATAGTGTGATAGTGGTTCCATCATTCTGTAAATGTTTTGAACCTGCACAGAATATATATAGCTAAACAATAATACACACATTTGCAGAGAGAATTGGAGAAAGAAGAAGAAGGAGAGAAAGAATAGAAGAATTCTCATTAACCATAATGAATAATGAATAATTTACACATGATATACTCTATATAGCTCAATGAGTGCACACTGGAGGAGAACCAATGCACCATAGTGGTGGTATAGAGTGATCTGGACACACATCAAAATTTATGGGAGTGAACTTCCACCTAGTCTAATCTCTCAGGCAGTTACGGGAGTGAACTGCCACCTAGTTGAGTTAACTAGTCAACAAGTCTTCAGTTAATTGATTGAACAAAGTGTAGTGAGGAGTTAAATCGGGGAATCAAGGGTAATGTGCCAATCTGGTAATGATCCCAAGGAAACTACGCATTAGCTAGTGATGATCCCAATCTTGCATGGTGATAAAACCAATGCAGCATCTAAACTCAACTCAACTAGTCAAACTGAAGTGTCAGCTGAAAGAGAATATTCTCCAGGTGGAATATTCTCCCCTAAAATATAGGAGACTGGATAATGAATAATAAACAAGGAAAAACCTTAGGAAAAAGAAATCCTAGGTGTGTGTGAAGTAACTCCAACACCCCCCTTGAACATCACTATGGTGAAAATAAAGAATGGTTCCTAGTAAAGAGGCCATGTTAGGTACCCAAATAGAAAAGATACATTGAAATAAAGTGAGGAAAGAAGGAAAATCTCATGGGAAACCCCCCCCCGTCAAGGCACAATGTATGTAAAAAGAAGAACTATCGTTTCTAGGCAACTGTGTCCTTCACTCCAAGATGACTTCGTAGAGAATGGAACTTCTACTCAGTGAAGGTCTTGGTGAAGATGTATGTCATATGTTCTGCTAAAGGACAGAAATGTAAGTCGATGACCCCCTCGTGTACTAAGTACTAGATGTAGTGCATGTGGATCTTAATGTGCTTCCTCTGTTGCCTCTGAACTGGATCTCTACAGAACTTCAGAGTGCTTTGGTTGTCACACCAGATGATGATCAACCGATGTAACTGAATACCCAACTCACTGAGAAAATGTTGTAGCCACATAGCCTGAATGGTTATGTTAACTACCCCTCTGTACTTTGCCTCGGCTGAAGATAGAGCAATGGAAACTTGCTTCTTGCTCGACCAACAGATAGGCCCAGAACCAATACTGAGTGAGTAACTAGATGTGGACTTGCAATCAGTGCTATCGCCAACCCAGTCAAAATCAGTAAAGCCGATAATATCTAATGTAGGTTCTTCTCAATAATGAATCCCAAAGGTGATGGTTCCCTATACCTATCAAAGGATATGCTTTGCAGATTTCCAATGTAGCTCATGCGGCTCCTGCATGAACCTGGAAACTGCACCAACTGCATAGGAGAGGTCTGGTCTAGAGTGTGTGAGATACAACAAGCTCCCCACTAGATGTATGTAAAGTGTGATGTCAACTGATGGAGTCTCCTTGCCATCCTCAAGTTTGAATTCTGATAGGAAAGGAGTCGGAGCAGACTTGCAGTTTGTCATGTGAAATCTCTCAAGGAGATCTCGTGCATACTTGGCCTGAGACAGTTTGATGCCTGATGCATTCTGACTGATCTCAAGTCCAAGGAAGAAGTGTAGTGGACCCATGTCCTTCATCAAAAACCTATCATGTAGAATCTTATTGATTGCAACAATCACTGAAGTCGAGCAACCCGTGATCAACAAATCATCAACATACAAAACTAAAAGTAGAAGTGAATCAGTCGTCCTGAGCATGTAGACATTCGGGTCTGATTTACAATGTACAAAGTTCTATGATAGCAGGTAGGAGTCCATCTTGGCATACCATGCCCTTGGAGCCTGCTTGAGGCCATAAAGTGACTTCTTTAGTCGAAAAACCAAAGATGAGTCCTGCATAAATCCCTGAGGCTTCTCCATGTAGATATCCTCAGAGAGATCACTATGAATAAATGCATTCTTCACGTCCATCTGATGGACTTCCCATACCTTGGCTATCGCAATGGAAAGTGCCAATCATATGGAATCCATATTCACTACTGAAGTGAAGTTCTCATCATAGTCAATACCATGAACATGTTGAAATCCTTTGGAAACAAGACTGGATTTGTATCTGCTAATATGTCCATCCATTGCCCTCTTGGTCTTATAAACCCATCTGCATCTAACAAGTTTCCTCCTAGAAGGAAGGGGAACCAAATCCCAAGTCTGGTTCTCAAGGAGGGAGTTGTACTCCTCTTTCATGGCGGATTCCCAAAAGGGATTTCTAGCAGCCTCGCCATAAGACTGTGGATCTGAAGACTGAACCAAGAAAAGATGCCTGGAGGGCAATGGTTCAGTGGCAGTGAGTGCAATAGGAGGCTCCTTGAAATCAGATTGATTCCTCCTAGTATCGTCTGGATCACCAACAAGATCCCTTACATCCTGAAGGGTAGTCTGTGCCCACTTGGGCCTCTTCTCTGGCTCTGCAGCTACATCTAGATGCTCTGACTTTGCATCTGACTGTACTGACTCTGAATCTGAATCATTTGATTCCTTTGAATCAAAACTCTTGTCTGGAGAAGAGTCAGCATGTGCATGCTCATCATCTCATATAGGTGGAAGAATGAAGGTGTCTGTATGCGCCTGGTGAGGTCCATGCGAGACACTTTCCTCGAATTGGACACTTCGCTCAATGATGATTCGGTCCAAGGAAAGATCTATAAGCCTATATCCATTCACATCGTCTAGGTATCCAACAAAAATACACTCAGTGCTTTGTGGATCAAGTGCCTTCCTCTTTTTAGAGGGAATCTGGGCCCATGTACGTGAACCGAAAATGCGAAAGTGGGTCACTTCTAGTTTGAGGCCACTCCAAGCCTTGTAGGGGGTCTTATCATTGACAGTTCTATGGGGAGATCTGTTTTGGATGTATGTTGCACAATTAAGTGCTTCATCCCATAGTCTATGTGGTAGTGACTTTTCATGTAGCATGCAAGATGCCATCTCCTTTAGAGATTGGTTTTTCCGCTCAACAACTCCATTTTTTCGTGGAGTATAGGGAACTATGTGTTGCAACTGAATCCCTACCTCATGGAAAATATTATGGATCTCATGATTTACATACTCTCCCACGTTATCAATTCAGATAACTTTGATCTTCTTTCCGGACTGTGTCTCAACCAGGGCTTTGAAATCTTTGAGGTGTTGTAAGACCTCATATTTTTTCCTAAGAAAGTAGATCCATGTAAATCGTGAGAAATCATCAAAAAAAATGAGAACAAACCTCACTTTTCTGATTGATGGATGTGGAAAAGGACCCATAAGGTCACCGTGGATCAGATATAAAGGTGCAGAATCTCTCTGAGACTTTCCTTTGTCAAATTTCTCTTGAGGGTGTTTTCTGAGAACACATCCCTCACACACTCCCTTGAAGAAATGGATGTTTGGTAGACCATCAACCAATATTTTTTTTCTAAGTTGTTTCATGTATCTGAAATTCAAATGTCCAAACCTTTCATGCCAGATCCCACTACTTTCATTAGCATGAGTAAGCAGTAAAGCAAAATCAGGTTCAATGAATTCAGAAAAAATATACAATCTAGACTGATGATTTAAGTCATCGGTAGAAACCCTGGAGTTGTTTTGCATGTTGTATATGTCCAAGGAATTTGGTGTGAATATGAATTTCTTTCTAGTGCCAAAATTTGTCATCTGATACATGGAGAGAAGGTTGACCGAAAGTTTTAGAATGTGTAACACATTCTCAAAGCTTCCGTTGGTGAGTTCAATCCTTCCTTTGCCGGTGACTTCGACAGAAGAGTTTCCCCCCATCAGAATAGGAGGAACTTTGCATGCATCCAAAGAAGAATTTACTGCTTTTGAGGCATCCATGTGATGTAATTCTCTTGAATCTATGATCCAAGCATTGACAAAAGAGTTGATGGAAATCAAGGCATGGCTAGAATTTCCTTTCTTGGAATTCAGATCTTCTGGCTTCTTCATTTTGGCACCCTCGGGGATGCGATCTCCAAGGTTGTTTTGATGAAGTATTTGAGACATCATATCTATTTTTTTTTGCATGCATTTGGATTCCAAATGGAATCCTTTGTGATAGTATGTGCATTTCTCCCCTTTTTTTCCCTTTTCTCCTTTGGATCTGGCGGCATCGGTGAAAGGTTTTGTGTATCCTTCCTCCTTCAGATGTGCATGAGCTTTCCATTTATATTTATATTTATATTTATGGTATTTTTGGATTCCATATTTCACACTGAGTTCATGTGCCTTTGGGCCTTTGGTTGTGCCCATGTTGATGAGCTTGGTTTTCTCTTTTGACAGTGCTTCGATAAAGTCCTCAAAATAAGGCATCTTCCAAGTGGCTCCAGAGGCGATTCTGACAGAATGGATTGTGGATATGAATAGAGATAATTCAAGAACAATCTTGGAGAGAATGGTGAGAACCATTTGTTTCTCCTCCTTTGATTTATCAACCCCGCAAGCTTTGAGTTGTAACAGTAAATCCTTAAATTTTGTAAAGAAATCTTGGATATTATCGAAGCTTTTTTGGATCCAATGTGAGAAGCTCCACCTCCAACATGTGTCCCCTTATCTCACCATATTTTCCAAAGATCCATTCCAAGGTGGTTTAGGCTTCATTGGGAGTCTTACAGGAAGATATGTGAAAAAGGAGATCGAGAGAAATAAGACTGCAAATTGTTCTGAGTGCCTCATCCATGTGATTTAAGTACTTGGATTTTTCTATGGATGATGTCAGTTTTGTATCTATATTCAAGGTTAACCTGTACAACCCTCTAGTTCGGAGATGTATGGCTATTTTCTCCTTGCATGAAAAATAGTTGTAAGGTGTAAGAATGAATTCTTTTTGGAAATCCATCTTTTCGATGTCTTCAATCTTCAGTACCTGCAAAGAATTTTGGTGTAGATTTTTCTTAGCAGTCCGTCATATCTGATACCATGTAAATGTCTTGAACCTACACAAAATAGATCTATATAAACAATAATAAACACATTTGCAGAGAGAATTGGAGAAAGAAGAAGAAGGAGAGAAAGAATAGAAGAATTCTCATTAACCGTAATGAAAAATGAATAATTTACACATGATATACTTTGTATAGATCAATGAGTGCACAATGGAGGAGAACCAATGCACCATAGTGGTGGTCTAGAGTGATATGGAAACATACCATAAGTTACGGGAGTGAACTGCCACCTAGTCTAGTCTCTCAGGCAGTTACGGGAGTAAACTACCACCTGGTTGAGTTAACTAGTCAACTAGTCTTCAGTTAACTAACTGAACAGAGAGTAGTGAGGAGTTAACTCAGGGAATCAGGGATAATTTTCTAGTATGGTGATGATCCCAAGGAAAGTTCGCATTAGCTGGTGATGATTCCAATGTTGCATGGTGACAAAACCAATGCAGCATCTAAACTCAACTCAACTAGTCAAACTGAAGTGTCAACTGAAAGAGAATATTCTCCAGGTGGAATATTCTCCCCTAAAATATAGGAGACTAGATAATGACTAATAAACAAGGAAAAAAATTAGGAAAAAGAAATCCTAGGTGCGTGTGAAGTAACTCCAACACATTCTACTTCTACGACAGGGTGGCTGCATGGGGCAAGGACAGGTGGTTGTAGCCACCTTCCAGTTCTAGATGGAGAACATAGGGGGTTGTAGCCTCCTTCTGGTTGTAGCCATAGAATTAGGGAGATGGAGATTTCTTCAGGTTGTAGACTAAGAAACTAGGGGGTTGGAGCCTCCTTCCAGTTGCAGCTGGAAAACAAAGGAATTTGGTGCTTCCAATGAGTGTAATTCTTAAAGACATATAATAAAAAGCATTTTGTGGTTTTCTCCCACTTTGGGTTTCCACGTAAAAACACTGGTGTACTATGTATATGTATGATTTCTCATTTGTTCATTTCTTATTTACTCTGCAACTATTGGATGATAATTCTACATTGATATAACACTTGAATTCTATGGTTAAAAGGGATTAAATTTCTCTATTACTTATTCACCCCCCCTCTTAGTAATCCAACAATTGGTATCAGAGTCGGTTCCTTCATGAAACAATTTGAACACTGGAAGGAGATCATGGATTATTATGAGAATGGAGTACCATTGTTTAATGGCCAAAATGGTTTAAAGTATGAGTTATGGAGTGGAAGGAAGAAAGTATTTTTATAGGTACAGGGGTATTATATTTGGCTATCAGTTGTTACACGATATGATAGTTTGAAAAAGGGAAAAGACTACAGCCAAGAAGGAATTGAAGAAGAATAAAAAAATAGTAATGGATTTCATCTGGGAAGGATTACCTAATCTAGTAATAGAAAAGGTTGGTAAATGTTCATCAGCCAAAGAAATTTGGGATAATTTACATGACATATATTCTTCATCCATCGCAGATTCATAAAATGCCAAAGAAGATGCAGGTACATATCAAGAAGAAATATGTTCACCATATCAAACTGATTCAGAAGATGAATAGTACATAATCAACAAAGGTGTGTTGTTTTTCTTTAATTATGAAAAACATGAACATCTTGAAATAGAATGCCATGAAGGAAATGAGACAGAAAAACTAATTGAAAAGGAAGACAATTATGACTTGCAGAATTGATTAGTGCTTTAGATGAACTAAGAAAAGAAAGTGAAGAAAACAATTCATTCAAGAAAAAGTTGATGAAACAAATGGAAAGTGTTCACATTTTTTAAGAATCCCAATAGGACATTGAGAACTTAAGAACTCAGCTAGAAGAAGCCAAAACAATCGAATAAAATCTTGAATATCAAAAGAAGTATTTGGAAGCCAGCATAGCAGCACAGAAGGAAGAAGCATAAATGAGAGAAAATATATTGACAGATCATCTTAAGGAAAGAACTAACGATCTAAACCAACTTGAGGTAGAGTTTGGTCAAGAAGATAAAGGACTTGAAGAAGAAATAATCACATTAAAAATCCATCTTGAAGAAGCAAAAAAAATAGAAGAAGTCATGAATTCTCAGATAATGAAGAAAGAAGAAGAGGTTTAGAAGCTTGAAGAAGAAGTTGTCACATTGAGAAGTAAAATCGTCAAGCTCAACAAGAATGTTGAAGAGACAGAAACATCCACATCACTTATAGAGAATGAAGATAAGCACTCTAGGTTTCTAGAAAACAAGAATGAAGAAAGTAGAAAGAGTTATGAAGAAGTACTCAAAGGAAGGAATAATGGTCAACCAGAATATAAGAAAACTATTGAAGATACATATTCAAGAAGACTATCCATGTTCAAGCCACAAAGAAGCTTCAATAATGATCATGATCAGTCAAGGTAGAAATTGATAAGGACTACACCACAAAGAAGATCATCCACTCCCATGTATTGCAAATTTATTTTATGATCATTGTTTTTATTGTACTAATTTTGGACATAAGGTTGCAGATTGCAGGGATTATAAAAGAGATGTTCAAGCAAGAAATGCCTATGTGGCCCCACATAACATTGAATGTTACAAATTTCATAACTATGGAAACATAGCTAGTGATTATAGAAACATGATCGATACTTTCATGAAAGAGAACACTGAGATCAAATATAAGAAAGTATGGATAAGAAAACACGAAGAACAGGTGAACAAAGACTAGGTCCTAGAGATTGCAAGATTTGCAATAAAACGAGATGAAGAAAAATCTACAAAGAAAAAGAAAGATGTCAGATACAGAAAGGTTTGGAAAATAACTGAAAGAAAATAAGGATAGGTAAATAAGGAAGAGGTTCAAGAGATTGTACTTTCAGGCATTGTAGTGAAAGATGAATCCATATATAGAAAGAAAGAAGTCAGAGCTTAGAGAAATGATGAATATACCAATGAAGATGATGATGAATACACATCAGAGCAGGAATTGTTCTGAGCCATCTGGCTTAGAGACTCCTAGGTAATATGAATATTATACAAAGGGAGTCTATGCGATAGCTGTGACATACCAAAGAACCATCCTTCGAGCAGCTTGTAGAGTTTGATAAGACAGATACAGAGTAGTCAGTTAGTAGAAGTACAATCAGTTGTAGTAGTGAAGACTTCATGATAGTATAGTGATAAATGGGTCAGCATTATGGACAGTTGTGCAGTAAATTATTGGACAATATGGACAGAGATGGATTCATAAGAACACTTAATAGTATGGACAAATATGGATGTGAAATCAAATTTTCTGAATGGGGAACTTGAAGAAGAAGTCTACATTGAACAACTGGTTCCTAGAGCATGGTACTCTAGACTGGATAAATATCTACAATAGGAAAGGTTCATACAAGGAAGTGCAGACAACAACCTCTACATCAAGGTAACTCAATATGGTATTTTATTAATTGAATTTTATATTGATAATATTATTTTTGGAAGTACTGATAACAGGTTAAGCCAGAAATTTGCAAAGGATATGCAGAATGAATTTGAAATGTCACTACTTGGAGAACTATCCTTCTTTTTGGGTCTTCAAACATGTCAAAGAAACCAAGGAATTTTTATTTCTCAAACTAAGTATATTAGAGAAATGCTAAAGAGGTTCGGAATGGAAGATTGCAAGCCAATTACCATTCCTATGCAAACCAGTTGTAAGTTGAGAAAAGATGATGATTCAAAGTCTACAAAATAGAGGCAATAAAAGTCAATCATTGGTAGCTTACTATATGTGGCATCATCTAGACCATATGTAATGCAGGCAGTTGGACAGGTGGTACAATTTCAAGTAGACCACCAAAGGCATCACATGTATTAGCAGTGAAGAGTATTTTTCAGATATCTCAAAGAAACAAAAGAGTCTGGATTATCGTATCCAAAAGGAAATGATCTATCACTTATTGTCTACACACACGTAGATTGGGCAGGTTTCATTGATGACTGACGAAGCACTAGTGGAGCATCGTTCTACTTGGGTGTTTGTTTAGTATCTTGGCTAAGCAATAAACAATCATCAGTATCTTTATCTACAGCCGAAGAAGAGTATATTGCAGCAGCAGGATGTTGTACTAAGGTTCTATGGATGAAACAAAATTTGACAGATATACATGTTGAGTATGATGTTGGCACAGGAGTAGACCCGGAGTTCAATGCTACAACAACACACCAACAAAACCCTAGATACCATCCCTTTTGACAACACCTGCGAAGCAGATGAAGTCTCACATGAGGTAGAGGCAGGGGTGGTTACAGGACTCTAGTGTTTGTAACCTTAGCTGGGACACAAATCTGTGACTGTAACACCTTAACAGAGAACTTAGCAGTTATAGTTCATCAATATCCAATCTTAGTTTACAATGTAGTTAAACCCTAGTAATAAATCAGTGTTATATTCCCATAGATTCAATAGATTCAAGCACTAAGCATACTAACATAGATCAGATCTAGCATTCATTCACATTATTCAGCACTAAGCTACCATATTAGATTCATCTATCATATAACAATGCGCTAAGCATTTAATCATATAAATAAGAGAGAAACCATAAAGCACAAAGCATTCACAACACAGGATATACGTGGTTCACCCTCACCCTGGGGCTACATCCACCAACTCTTTGTCTTCTTTATTAGCTTCTCTTAATATTCTTACATGCATAGAGCCTCAAGATCAACTCTGTACAGGACAAGAGATCCGTGCACTCTTCTCTAGATCCTCCTTCCCCAAGCTAGGTTACAACACAAATCCTACATATAGTCTCTTATAGTCACTTGCACTCAGCCTTGCTAGTCTCACACAGCATGCACAAAGCACTTACAACTATTACTTGCACTCAACACAACTTGCCACTCTTCGATCACATAGATCGAACTACTTCCTACATCACCTAGCTTTCTATTTATACATTACAAAATCAAGCCTAAACATGGGTAAACCCATGGGATGACGCTCCCATGCCCGTTACATAAACCCAAAACCCAAAAATCCCTTAAAAGGGGTCAAGATCCTGCGATCTCCACTTCATCTTGTGCTCCACCTTTGATAGCCTATCGAAGTCCCAAAAATAGGTCAAAAATGACCAAGGATCCTCAAAACTTTGTCAAGAGCCAATAGGCCCCCAACACTCATCTGTGACTCGTCCCAAGTCACTCTAATCTGGGTAGCTCTACTTCAAAAGCATCGATCTTGGCTCGATCTGCTTCAACTTGTTGTTGTGCCACGACCTCCTATTCAACAAACTCTTGGATGACTACTTCATTGACAAGTCCCTCTAGGCGTTGTTCAGCTACAGTGATGACTTGCTCCAGTTCTGATCCTTGAACTTTGATCTCTGTGAACAGTTGGAAAGCCTCGTCCTGTATAGGTTGGAGCCTCTGATTCAATTCCATGACTCTGCTCTAAATGGTTTTGAACTACTGTTGAGAAATGCGCTACTCTTGGGATCGCTTCATCCTTTCAACAGCTGACAGGGGCTTCAACTATGCCTGTATTGTTTCTTCTTGCTGCTTTACCTCCTGGAGATGTGACTCCAGTGCCTTCAGTTCTGGATTCTCAGTGAGTCGCTCATAATTCTAGGAACTGTGATCACTTGGTTGTTTACATTCCATGGCAAGGGCCTTTATTCTCTCAACTGTGCTTCGAGCAATTGCTTCTCTTTGATCCTTCACATCCTATGGAGTGTCGGGCATTATGCGAATCTCTAAGTCTTCTATTCTTTGTTGTAGCTGTTGGATAGCTTCAGTGAGATGCTCTACTTGATGCATGACTCAGTATTTTGACTTTAGCTCTAATCCTGTCACAAAGCAGAGTGCTCTGTTGACTGCTTCTTTCACTTCGAGTTGCTCTACGAGAAACTATTATTTTTCTTTCTGAATCTATTCTTTATCCTCTTCAAACTTTGTTTGGAGAGCAACCTTCTCCTGCTCTGCAACTCGATGTTTTTCTACGAGTACTTCTTGCACTTGATTCAAGGCTTGGGTGGCTTGTTCTATTTCTTCTTTTGTGCGACGAAGGCAAGCTTCGGTCACATCAGCTAGTTTGTGGAGTTGGGCTGGCTCATCTCCCAACTCTGGTTCTTCCGAAGGTAAGGGCACAGTGGACACTATGTGACTGGACTGAAGGGCCTGTTGTACCCCTCAAATTTCAACCTCAATTTTGTCGTATATCTCCTCCTACTTGGCTTCATGTTTCTGTAAGATTTCCTATGAGGCATCGTTTACAGCTACGATGATGAATTCAAAATCATCGACAGTGAGCACAGTCTGCATCTTAGTCAAGGTGGCTCTGGATTTCTTTCGGGAAGAGGGTTTTATGGGAGAAACCTTCCTTTTCTTCAATGGATCAGCCTCATCTCTAGGCAGTGTTACTTCACCTTACTTATGCTCAACCTCTTTTCCATTTATCTCTTCTACTTCTTCATCACCCCCTCAATTAGGTGATACTGAAGCAATCTTTTCTGATGCACTGCTTAAGTCTTGGACTTCTTCAATCTTCTTCCTTCTGCTGGTTTAGGGTGTGTTATGTTCTTTGTGAGCAGCCTCCGAAATGTCAATTTCGGGGTTAGACATCTCTGCAAGGTTAGCGGGGATAAGGAGGTATACTAACCAGTCCTTATTTATCTCCTCGAGGTTGTCTTCGGTGAGCTTGTAGTACGATTGAAGCTCCTCCTTATGCTTGTCTTCTTGCGCAGTAATATAGATGAAGTTCCAATCTGCATGAAACTTCATGAGGGGTCGAAACTGCTGCACGGTTTTCAACGTCATACAAGGTTTAGCTTCGATAGCCCTCTTCAACTGGAGATAATATATATGAAATAATGCATTCAACTACCACTATTTTCCCATATCGCTTGAGTACCAGAGCATGGTGAACTTTGCAGCGAGCGGCTCAAATGAATCAATGTACAGGAAGGTCGCACCTTTCAGCATCTCCCAAGCAATAAATGCGATGAGGATCAGGATCCAGCTAAAGTGGAACTCGTAGCCCTCATCCTGTGATTCATGGTAGTCTAATTCCAGCTGGTTAACTAGGTACTTTGCCCAGTTCATCTGTAGACCTTCTACGCATTTCCCTGCGAGGTCAACAACAAATCCTGTGACCTGCATGGGTCTGTTTTTCCTTACTAGATTTCCTGCAATTAATGGGCATTCTAGGTGCATTGTGCCATTCTGGATGGAAGCTACCTTGTAGCCTCGCGTCCCCTTCTCAACATCGTCGTAGGTATCCTTGATATTCTGTGCTAATGCGTGATCTGTGGCTTTCCCTGGATAGAAGTCCTGCGGGTCGGGTCCTTGCATACTCAATCTGATGACCCTATGGATCAGCGTTGGATAGACTATGATACGGTGGTCTAGCCATAATTAGCCACCATGGTAACATGAGAGCAGGAGCTTAACATAGGCGTTAACCTTCTGGTGCCTTCTAAAGTGTGGGATTTTCATTACATTAAACAGGGTGGACTACGCGAGGTTCATCGTCCACGGCTGGGGGATTATTTTTGAGTTCTTCCCCTTCGTCCTGGTCAAGTATTTATATGGTGTGAGCATACTATGGTTTTTTCGATCCCCTAGGTTGAAGTTGTTGAACTTCAACATTGTGATCTTGTCCTGCTGTGTTCTAACTACACATATCCCCTTCAGGAGGTATGCACTAACCATGGTGTACTCAAAATATCTTGGCACACTATCATGACTCATCACACTAGCCAAAGGTAGGATGTAGTCGGGTAAGATGGTTGAGATTAGCTTCACATTTTCTAGGTCATCTCTGTGCTTGGTTCTCTTTTCTGTGACGACTTGGATGGCCCAGATCCGTGAGCAATCAACGGAGAGGCTTGCACTCCTCTCATTGATAACGCTTGTACACCCACAGACATTACCCTTTCAGACATTACTCTTTCAGTCATCAAGTCGATGAGTACCTCCTTCACAGAATCTTCAACTGCGCTAAGTTCTTCAAACATACATGTTCATGGTTGAATATCTTGGGTTTGAAGAGTAAAAACTCAATGCAACAGGGTGGATGGTGATAGTTCGATGATCACTGTGCGAAATAAACTAATCTGCGAGCTCAGATAATCATGGTTGTAAAAAGTGTTCTCAGTGCAAGGATCGACGGAATAAGTAGATAACTATGCAACAGATCTCTCCAACGGGTGAGAAGCCCTCATTAATTCAGTTATGTCCATTACAATGTGGTCCCAACGTTCTGATGGCGAGCTTTCTGACCATAAATGTCATTCTAATCATTCAGGGGTTATTCTAATGGTTATACTATTTCCAAGGGCTATATTGCTTCGCCATGGTGAAGTGCCATGTGGCGTTGTTATGATTTCCCTACAAAGTTCCAGTTTTGCAAATTTTCCTTCTGTAAAGTTCCCTCTGGAACCTTCTGTAATTTTTTGATCTTTTATCTCTTCTTATCGATCTTTCTAGCCTTTTCCCCAGTGACCTTCGTCTCGATATTCCTCTTTCCATTCTGATTCTTATCTCCTCTTGGCATAGTAACTTCACGTTGTTGATATTCTTTCCTAGGATTTAGGGGCAATACTTCTTCTCTATCTGGGATAGGTGCTTCAGTCTTCTGTGAGTCTTCTTGTGTTCTTCCAACTTTGACATCCAAGGTTATACTTTTAAATATCTTTGATCTTTTCTCCTATTCTACAATCAAGTGTGTGATCCTCCTAGTCATGAAATCTTTCAACTCTTGCTTCTTCTTCTCTAAGACTTATTCTTCTTTCCTTCTGGCCTAATCCCTTTCAATCCAAGGTTTTCCTAGTAATATAGAAAATGGGGCGTTGTTCTCAATAAAGTTAACAACCTCAAATTCCTCCTCTATCGAAGTTCCATGAGCACTCATAGATATCTGGGTGAGATTTCCACGTAGGTTTATCAACTTTCCTCTAAATAATCCTATTCCTCCCAATGAAGGAATCATAACAAGCTTTCCTAAAGTTTCCCAAGTTCTTCCTGTCATAATAATCACCTGTGATTCTTCATCTAGAACACAGTCAATGTCGAAGTCTCCTATTCTTGTTTCTATGTACTCTTTTTCTTTGAAGATCTCTGATAAGTTGATATTTCGGTGGTCATTCAGGGTTTATTTTATTTGAAGAAATACAGTCTCTGATTCTTTCTAGGGTTCTTCCATGGTCTTAGTTGCTTGACCTTTCTCATGGTCTTCTTGTCTCATATTCATTCTTTCAAGCTTAGCAATCATTCTAGGGAAATCTAAAACTTCATGGTCCATAACTTTACAACAAAGACAACTAGATATTCTACCAGGGAATTCCTTAGTGAGATGTCTCGGTCTTCTGCAACTGTAACAAAGGGTTAATCCTCATTTTCTTTTGAATGATCCCCAACCTTTCATGTACTTCACACTAGGATCATAGTATCTAACCTGCAAAAAAGTCTTTATAGGATCCTACATCCATTGGTTAGTCCAAACATTCTTTATATGCATAGGTGTAACATATCTTTCACTATTCTTATCAGATCTATTTATATCAAATCTTCTTTCTTCTAGATGTGCCCTACTTTTAAAGATAGGACAAAATTTATCAAACATACCTAGATCCATACTTCTGAAACAAAAATTTCCACTTATCTTACCTTTAACAAAGCACAGAGCTTACAGATCTTACTTCCTTCCTTCAAATCTCACTCTTCTTCTTGGTACAGAGCTTCACAAATTAAGTAGAATACTACGCACTAGGGAAACAGATCTACATATAGAGCTTTCACAGTTTCAGGTCAGATCTTCGCACAAAGCTCCTTTTTGCTTACTTCCCAGCAATCACAGTTTCAGTCCAGGCAACAGAACCATTTGTTGGCACAGGGGTAGACCCTGGGTTTAACACTACAATAATGCACCAACAAAACCCTAACTACCGGCCCTTTCAGCAACACCTGCGAAGCATATGAAGTCTCACATGAGGTAGAGGTAGGGGTGGTTGCAGGACTCCAGTATCTGGAACCTTATCTAGGACACAGATCTGTGACTATAACACCTTAACAGAGCACTTAGTAGTTATAGTTTATCAATATCCAATCTTAGTTTACAACACAGTTAAACCCTAATAATAAATCAATGCAATATTCCCATAAATTCAATATATTTAAGCACTAAGCATACTAACATAGATCAGATCTAGCATTCATTCACATTATTCAGCACTAAGCTACCATATTAGATTCATCTATCATCTAACAACACACTAAGCATTTAATCATATAAACAAGAGAGAAAATATAAAGCACAAAGCATTCACAACACAAGATATACGTGGTTCACCCCCACCCTGGGGCTACGTCCACCAACTCTTTGTCTTCTTTATTAGCTTCTCTTAATATTCTTACATGCACAGAGCCTCAAGATCAACTCCACAGAGGAAAGGAGATATGCACACTCTTCGCTAGATCCTCCTTCCCTGAGCTAGGTTACAACACAAAGCCTACATACAATCTCTTACAATCACTTGCACTCAGCCTTTTTAGTCTCACACAACATTCAAAAAGCACTTACAACTATTACTTGCACTCAACACAACTTACCACTCTTCGATCACATAAATCGAACTACTTCCTAAATCACCTAGCTTTCTATTTATACATTACAAAATTGGGCCTAAACATGGGTAAACCCATGGGCTGACATTCCCATACCCATTACATAATCCCAAAACCTAAAATTCCCTAAAAAGGGGCCGAGATCCTATGATCTCCACTCCGTCTTGCGCTCCTCTTTCGACAACCTATCTAAGTCCCAAAAATAGGTCAAACATGACCAAGGATCCTCGAAACTTGCTCAAGGGCCAACATATGATGAGCCCATTCCAATCTATTGTGATAATACAAGCACCATTGGTATCTCAAAGAACCTGGTGATGCACTCCAAGATGAAGCACATTCCAATAATGTATCACTTTCTACGGGAACAAGCAGCTGAGAAGAACATTAGAGTTGAATATGTGGGCACAAAAGAACAAGTGACATACATCTTTATAAAACTACTTCCAAGGGAAGCCTTTGAGTATTTTCTCCAGAGACTCAGAGTAAAATCTACTCCAAAACAAATGCTTTTGAATGCTTATCTTATATTTCTTAGATTTACTCGAGGAAGCACCATAAAGAGGACAGTTCAGGTTGGGGGATCAGTATCAGGAAGAGTTTAGCCAGGGGGAGTATCCCCAAGGATAGTTCAGTTAGGGGGAGCAGCCCCAGATGAAAAGATACCTTTTCCATTGATGACAAAGAGGGAGAGATTTATCAGATGCAAAGGTAAATGCTTGGAGAAAGAGCACAGAGGCATGGTTCCAGGGGGAGAAATGGTCACAGGGGGAGCATGAGTGATATGACTTTAGTACTACATCAGAGTGTTTCCATCAATGCCAAAGGGGAATATTGTTGATTATTTGGGTTGGTTGTCATTGATGTCGACCCTTGAAGAAAGTCTAGTAGTGAATTCCAGTAGCACTAAGGTTTGGGTAATGGACCCAAGTTTGTTTGATGTATAACGGTATGAGTTTTAATATATTTTAAGGTAAGACTATTCTGTATGGATAGTACATGTCATTCCATTTCTGGTGGTATGTGGAACGTCACATAACTTCTCACAGTTAGAGAGTTATGGCCATGTGAAGTTGGAGAACCCTCATGAGTCATCTAGAAGCCCCAAAAGGTCAAAGTAGTCAAAGTG
>JZKD02S1719794.1:869718-891207 GCA_000966675.3 Picea glauca
AAATAAGGAAAGTGGTTTAAGAGATTTTAGAAGGTAAATAATAAAATGAAGTGATGAGTGTACTATAAGTCAAAGTGGATACAAAATAAATTATTTAAATAATAAATTTAATGGATAAATTATTAAGTGGAAAAGTGGTTAGAAGTGGGTTACCCTAAAATAAGGAAAGTGGGTTAAGATGGTTAAAACGTAACCCCTTGAGGAAGCTACATGAAAGTATAAATAAGAGGCAAGGCTCTTTCATTTTAATCACACTTGAGCATATTGAATATCTACAAGTGACTGAGGTAACCAAAGGATATCTAAGCCAAATTTAAGATGGAAGGTGAAGTAAAGAAGGCCGAAATTCAAGGGAGGATAAATTATTTTGATGATGTTTTCTAAGGTATGTCATTTACAGGTCATCTCTCCATTTTCACAATAATTTTTTTTCTAGAATGGTTCAGAATGTGAAATTGAGAGACCATTGAGGAAACATATCCAAGCAACTGTTATAAACATTTCACCTTGTGGGTCATTGTATATTTGGATTTACACTACGTGGAAAATAGGGTTTGTGGCTAGTCCCGAAACTAGTCTAAAATAGGTGTTTCGGGTAAAAATGCCATAACTTATTCATAACATATACAAATTCAATAAGAACAAATGTATTGGTTATAGTACAGTCTTTATTATTATGTGTACCATTTTCAGATCCAAACAACAAATATTATTTGCAGGGCACGCTCTACAAGTTCACTCTCTAGAATAACCCAAAATTCAACAAGGTATGCCATTTTTTCTATAACTCCTTTTCTGAGAGGTTCCAAGTAATGAAACCTAGAGGAATTGCATAAAAGACACTGAAGAAAGTTTTGTACTATTTTCATATCTTTATTCATTACAGGTACATAGTTATGATTATTTCAAGTTAGGGTTGTAGACTAATCCAAAATTAGTCATGTGAGACTAAAGTAAAGTTTGATGAAAATTCTAGTCTCTTGTTATTAAAGTTAAGGAAGGTTTCCAGGTATGTGATCATATACACCAGGTCTATTATAGATTTACACATCAGATTTGAATGATGAAATTTATGAGGGAATTTAGTCGAGGTATGTTACAGATAGAGTTTGTATAACAGTGAGGTTGTGGCACATGGTTTGATGTAATGGTTTATGGTATTTGGTTATGGATAGTGTGATGTATTTCTAGATAACTTTTGATGGTTATATTGGTATATGTGTTTGGTATATGGTTGAGGTACATTTTGGGTACATGGTTCAGACAAGTAGTTGATGAGTTGGCACATACATGAGGTGTATAGTTGATGATGTTGGCACATCTTGATGAGTCATAGTTTATGTGTATTTGATGCATGATTGGTACATATTTGGTGCATGGTTGATGCACGCATTGATGGTACAGGTTGAGGTACAGGTTAGTGCGTGGTTGATGCACTTGTTTATGGTACAGGTTTATTACAGGATGTTTGGTAGAGGTTGATTACAGGTTGTTTGGTACAGGTTGTTACAAGTTGGTTGGTTGCAGGTTAGTGGTACAAGTTGTTATAGTGGTATATCTCATAGTGATAGTGTGAAAGTGGTTCCATCATTCTACTTCTATGATAGAGTTGTTGGACGGGGCCAGGATAGGTGGTTGTAGCCACCTTATGGTTGTAGCTAGAGAACATAGGGGGTTGTAGCCTCCTTCTGGTTGTAGCCAGAGAATTGGGGAGTTGGAGCTTCCTTTAGGTTGTAGTCCGAGAAACTAGGGGGTTGGAGCCTCCTTCTAGTTTCAGCTGGAAAACAAAGGAAGTTGGTGCTTCCAATGAATATATTTCTTAAAGACATATAAGAAAAATCATTATGTGGTTTTCTCCTGCTTTGGGTTTCCACGTAAAAACATTGGTGTACTGTGTATATGTATGATTTCTCATTTGTTCATTGTTTATTTACTTTACAACTATTGGATGATAATGCTACATTGATATAATTCTTGCATTTTATCGTTAAAAGGGATTAAATTGATCTATTACTGATTCACCCCCCTCTCAGTAATCCAACAAGAGGGAGAATGTCTCACGCAAGTGGAGGATTCACTGAAAATAATGCCAAATTAGTTGGAAAATATGTGATGCATATTGATATATCTAGCATCACATATAACTCCCTTCACTCATCATCATATCCCTTCCCACAGCCATCAGAGGAAAACAATCATTTCCTTGACATGTCCATCCATGCATGCCCCAGATATCAATAGGATTAGGATAGGTGTGACCAGTCACTTCATCCCGTTAGTTGTCTCACTAGGAATGTGTTAATATTTTACAAAAGGAAACCAAACAACACAGAGAAAACCAACCTACAAATAGTCAAAATGCTAAACATAGGTCATGTTGATGTCAAATGTTGCAGATGATAATCCATATTCACTATCCCTCCCTATGGGAGAATATAACCAACCATCTGGGATAGAGACATTAGGAGAGTGTGTCCAACATTGGGCAAAGGGGAGAATTTCCTTCTATGGTATCATTATCTCTTATTTAATATCTAAAGGACATTCAATAATCTACCCTAACATGCAGTTGTATCAATTAGCTAGTCTAAGGAAGCCGCTCGAAGTAGGAGATTCAAGGATTTGGTCATTGGTACTCTACACTAACAAAGGGTGAGGTATGAGGAGAAGACATTAGAAGGCCTTTCAACCAATCAATGACCCAAATCATTCCATGGTTGAACAAACCCAATGCAACAAAAGGAAGGCCCATTGAGCCAACTAAGAAGATCTGAATCAAGGCTCAATCAGGCGATGAGAAAACACCCCACACAATAGTGGTACACACCAAATTTGGGGGTAAAAGTCTATTTTTACCCAGTAAAATCAGGTAAAAATTAGTTATAAAGCTGCAATTGGTTGGAATACTAGAGACCGTATCAAGATTCCGACAAGCAGTTTCAATTTTTAAGAAGTAGTATTGGTCCAAAAGAGTGGTTTTATATCAAGAAGAAGTGACTATAAATCATCATAAGGAGATCATTTTTAGGTCTAGCACTTTGGGGAATTTAAGATTATCTTATACTTGAGCTATCTGATCAAGATCCCCTCAGGCACAGACAAATTTTCAAGGCTATGTTCTTTAAGATATTAATCCCCTGCGTTGTGCTTTAATATGTGCTTCTTTTTGTGTATGTGCTCTTGTAAAAGCCATCCCTCTCATCTCATGGATTATTTTATCATATCCCCATTGATAAAATCTCAAGAAACAAGATTTATGAAATGTTTAGTGTTACTACATGTTGTCTAGCTTATGATACAAAAGTATTTCCTCTGAATGCATGAGCACTTCTTGTCATTTTTTCATGTATTTAATGATATGCAAAGGGTACCTCCATGGATTTAAATATATGAAAATGTTCATTGTTTGATGCATGATTTAACGATGTGATATATATTTTAGAACCGTTGAATTCTTAATTACTCAACACATTATTCTTTCCATAAACTGTGAGATTCACCTTAAATCTGCCTCCCATGTTTATTTTGTATTTCTTCTAAATACATCTCTTTCCAACTTAAACTCAAATTGTATAAATCACTCGTGGACAAATGCCTATTGAGGTTGAATGTTTTGATGTTTGGTCTAGGATTGTTTCAGGGTCGAGAGTTCTATAAGAGAGAGAGAGAGAGAGAAAATTACCCACAATTTTGTATAATTTCTGTTGTTATAAGCATGGATTTAAAACTCTCTCTAAGTCTCAGCCCCTGGGATGCCTCTTCATCATTCCATTGATATATTGGAACATCTCAAGGGACAACATATGAAATGGCATTGTTTTTGGTGATCTAGGTGGATATCGGTGGCCACCCAACTATTCCAACTGGCTCATTTTGGTAGTTTTTCAGTTTGGCATTTTTTTCCTAGTTTTCGGGTCCCAAATTTCTGGGGCCGTTTTGAGGCCCTAAACTACATTTTTAGGGCTCACCATAGTCACACTGTAGGCTTTATATTCAATATTATGGAAACATGTGTATTCCTCGGATAGACCTTTCCAACGAGATATCGTGCACCTAAAACAAAGGTCATATGCAAAAGTTACGCCCCCAGGAAGTTGATACACCAAACTACCCAAAACGGGGTCCACAAAGCTATTGGCTTTTCATCTTTTGGGGTTAGGGTTTTGGATTTTCTTTATATTAAAAAGGCCTTTAGAGCCTCATTTTAATCCATCTTCTTGCAAATGTGAGTATATGTCACATCTCTTCTCAAAGATAAGCTGCCACCATTCTAGCGAGTCTTTCACTCTGTATTTTTACAGTCTTTGTACATTTCGCTCATTAATAGAAATTGTGTATCACTGTATCTTTTTGTTTATGGATGAATCTCTAATATATTTTTGTTATACTTTTGGATATTCTATATATCTTTTTACATTTATTTATTATATCTCCACTCTCATTTCGTGCCGAAAATAATCTAGATCAGTGGTATCAGAGCAGTCTACTCTTGATCGTTTTTCAATGCATGTCCCCGACGAGGTCCAAGTATAGCAAGTTGGATCTCAAGATTGTCTCTCTTGAGGACAATTTCTTTCGTATGCCCAAGAAACCCTCCATGGCGGAAGAAAAAAAAAATGACAGAGAAAAATATTCTATTAATCTATTGTTGGAGCAAGCTCTCATGCGACAGAGGGATGAAATGATGGATAATTTTTCCCACATCCTTCAATGCCTGCCAATAACAACCGATGCATTTTCATCAAGCGGCCACTTTGGAGGAACCTTTCCTTTCAAGGTACAAGTTAATTTTGATATTCTCGTATTTGAAGGATAGATAGATGCATATGCCCTATAAAAATGGTTAAATCTACTAGAAGTTTATTTCTTTGTTCATAATTTCTCTGACAGGAAAAAGATCACCTTCACACTCCTCAAGGCTCTCCCCCATGTCAAACATTGGTGGGAAACTTACTGGGAGAAAATTTCCATAGAGGAGTCTGGAATATATGGGGCCAATCCCACTTGGGATTTTTTTGTGGATGTGGTCAAGGAACAGTATTACCATGTTGGTAACTATAACAACCAAAACATGAGATGGTCCACAGTGTGAAAAGGGAGGGCCAAATAGTGTCAAAGTTCACAAATAATTTCCATACCTTGTGCACCAAGTTGGGTATTAAAGACTCTGAGCGGAATCTGGTTCTGAAATATCACAGGGCTCTACATAGGTACATTCAAATTGAAATTGATTTCCTAGACATATCATCAATGGGAGCTTCTTATCGATATGTTGTTAAAATCGAGCAGAAATTTAAGCACTAGAACAAGCAGGATTTCAGTTTGCAAATATGCAACAACAAAAGTATGATAAATATGGCTCTAACAAATAGCCTCCCGAAAACCAGTCCAAGCCATAGGAAAACAAGGGTCATGGGAATACGAAGAAGGACACTGGAAAGTGGTGTGATTTCCACAAAATACCCTCGAACAACACTGATGAATGTCACCCAAAATAATCATTGGTGGTCAATATCAAAGACAAGGAGGCAAACCCTGATTCATAATCTGATTTAGAAAATATTGGTAGAAGACAGATCATTGACGTAGACCCCACTGCTATTGTCACAACTACAACAATTCAACCAAAAGAACCAACAGATCCTGAAGAGGGGGAGCACCTTTTTCATTCACATATGTGGGTGAAGGGAACCCCACTGCATTTTATCATTGATAGCAGAAGCTAGAAGAAACTCATCTCAGCAGAGGTTGTCAAACAGTTGGTATTGTCAACAACACCACACCTGCAACCATACAACACCAGGTGGCTTCGCCAAGTATGAGATCTTCATGTCAACCAACAGTGTCGATTACCATACGACATCCATCCCTTAAAGGATGAGGTATTATGTGATGTTTCCCCGCTGTATGTCTATGATGTTGTCTTGGGCCAACCATATATGTGGAAGCGCCATGCTATTTATGAGTCTCAACCCCATAGTGTCATTGTTACTCTGGGGGTCATCTTTACAGGATACCAAAGGTAATTCCAACTATTTTCCCACCTAAATAGTGCCGCAAGGTAGTATCTCATACTACAAAATTCAACTTCCTTACAATCTGTTCAAAAGGTGAACAAAAGGACACTACAACCATAACAGCGTCGGTCCAAGCACCTTCTATCCAATAGAAATAGGTCGACAATATTTCAGCAAAGCACAAAGATTCCTTCTGCACATAGTCATCTCATGTAGTCCAATTGGTTGAATAGATTCAACCCCACCAGCAACAAGTTCGTGACAGCCTTCCAAAATCCAAGAAGCACAACGTCTCCAGTAAGGCAAGCAACTCACCAAGATTCAGATTCAGCAATTGCTTTCCCCTCTCCCCTAGGAACTCAATGCAATGGATAACATTGCTTCCTAAGGAGGGAGGATTGATCTAGGTGGATATCGGTGGCCACCCACCTATTCCAACTGGCTCATTTTGGCATTTTTTTAGTTTGGCAGTTTTTTTCCTAGTTTTCGGGTATCGAACTTTCGGGGCCGTTTTAATTCCATAAAAAATGTTTTTAGGGATCTCCACAATCACAATATAGAATTTATCCAGAGTTTGATGTAAAAACGTTTATTCCTAGGATAGACCTTTCCAACAGGCTATCATGCACCTAAAATGGAGGTCGTATGCAAAAGTTACACCCTCGGGAAGTTGATACACCAAACTACTCAAAACAGGGTCCACAAAACTGTTGGCTTTTCATCTTCCGGGGTTAGGGTTTTGGATTTTATTTATGTTAAAAATGCCTTTAGAGCCTCATTGTAATCCATCTTCTTGTGAATGCGATTATCCATCACATCTCTTCTCAAAGATAAGTTTCCACCATTCTAGCGAGTCTTTCACTTTGTATTTTTACAGTCTTTGTACATTTCTCTCATTAATAGAAATTGTGTATTACTGTATATCTGTGTTTATGGTTGCATATCTGATATATTTCTGTTATATTATTGGATATTTGAGATATCTATGTACATTTATTTATTATATCTTCGCTCTCATTTTGTGCCGAAAATAATCCAGATTAGTTGGGGAACAAAATTTGAAGATATATTTCCCTGGGGATATGACATCGCAAGATATGGTACTTGAGGGTGAATGATTTTCAGGCACCTAACTTTTGATTATTTCACCTAGAGAGTCCACAGAAAGAATATTTGGAATCTAACAGAAGATATACTATAAGCAACCTAGATCCTAAGCATACTCTAGTATACTCAGATCCAGAAAAGCTCATGACCTGGAGAAATCTCAGAGAATTTCAAACATCCCTATCTTTAGGTAACCCTAATCTAGAAGCATGTCCTTCTACTATTTTTAGAGGTAGAGAGTCTTTTGAGTTAATTGATATACCAATCGATTATACTTATTCTACCAAGATACCTCTTGAACCCATAATAGATCTATATAATTCACCCCTAGGATTCTTCCAAGAAGCAAGCTCTTCCTTTAATCGCTTTCAAAAAAAACATGTTAACCCTCTATATGTTGAAGCCCATAATTGCATCCTACAAAATATTATGGCCAATTTATTAGGAGGAAGAGCTAGGGGAAATCAACCTCCTGCACCACCTTCAATCCCTTCGGTCATGGATAGATTTGGCCCTTTGATTATGATTTCCCATGTTCATGACCTCCCTGAAAATTACTTGAAGTTGTTACCCAAGTACATTGGTGAACCAACCCTATTTATTGAAGAGCATCTAACAACCTTCCAAGATTTCACTGACAACTTGTTCGTGGAGCATGACGATTTCTTCATGAGGTTTTTTGTTCAAACCCTAGAGGGAGTTGTTTGTAAATGGTTCAAAGAACTCCCTACAACCTCTATTGATATTTGGAAATCTCTTGAGTCTTCATTTATGAAGTAGTGGGAGGAGAAGAGGGACAACCTATATTATCTGACTGAGTTTATCTCCCTTAATAAGAAATAAAATAAGTCTGTTGTTGACTTAAAAAGAAGGTTTAACAAGCTTTACAATAATATTCCTAGAGACATAAAGCCTTTGTAGCAAGGATCCAAGGTCACATATGCTGGGGAATTTGATGCAGACTTTTCCATGGTATTAAGAAAAAGGAGAGCTGTTAGTTTGCTGATAATGCAATATGATGCAATAGATATTGAAGGAAATATGATTTCATTGGGAAAAATGAAGAAAAATTATTATCAAGTAGAAAAGAATAAAATTAAAGAGTACTATGGTCCTTCTGATCCAACCAAATATTCCCATGAATCCCAAATGGATGACATGTCTAGACTAATTAGAAATATGAAAAATAATATGTCTATATTTGAGATGGAGAATGGTAATGTAAATAAATTTCCTAAAGAAGGAGGGGTGAGGAACCCTAACTATTTTAGGAGGCATTTCAATCCTCAACTCATGGGGAGGGAAAGAAGAAATGATTAAAAACTCGTTCAAGCCCTGTAAGAACTAATGATAAAATTAACTTGGTGGAGGAAGAAAGAGATGAAGGACATGTTGATAACCCAAAAGAAATACATCTATTGCAAGAGGAAACAAATGCCATGCATATAACTCAGAGTGATTATGAATATTTCCTCAACACTAGGAAGTAGACCCCTAAAGGCTGATCTAATGAGGAACTATTGTCCTTTTTTTTCAATACAGGATGTTTGCAGATGCATTGTAGGATGAGATGCATAGGAAATATGATCTCAAACCTAGGTAGAAAGCAGTTAACCAGGACAACCAACTCCAACTTTAATAGTCTATCCCAAATATTTCTATGGATAAAGTCAAAGAACTAAAAATTATTATCAATACTAAAGAAGATGGAGAATATTCAAATATAATAGAGAGAGAGGTTAAGGAATTTGAGGAATTAGTTCCACCTTTCAATATTGAGAAAGAACTCTCCAAAATCAAGATCCTTGTCCCACTAGTAGAGCTGGAGAAAAATCCATCGTACCACAAGCAGATTGAAAATGTCATTCAGGGGAAAATCCCAATGAGTCCTCCTGACATTGTGATTTGCATTATGAGTCTCCCTCTATAGAGTTTGGTCCTCACATAAACGATAAGGAAGAATTTGTGCACCTTTCTACAAGACCCTAAATATCCATGAAAAAATGATACATAACTATATGCTTGATTCAAGGGCATCTCATAATCTTATGCAAAAAGTGGTAATGGAGAACATGTCTTTAACAAATTTCTTACTCATCCTGTCATCATCACTTCCAAAAATAATGTCATCAACATAAACTTGAATTATCAATATACTATCTTGATTTACCTTTATGTAGATATTTTTGTCTGCATTGCCTTTCCTAAACCCTTGATGTTGTAGATACCTATCTTATATTGAATACCATGCTCTGGGGGCTTATTTGAGCCCATATAGTTCCTTTTTAAATATTAAAACATAATCTTCCCTTTTTGATAGTAGAAATCCTTCTCGTTGTTTGATGTAGACTTCTTATTCTAGTTCTCCATTTAGGAAGGTTGGTTTTACATCCATTTGATATACTTTGATTTTCTTAGAACATGCATAAGCCAATATCAGTCTGTCTACTTCCGATCTGGAAACTAGGGAAAATTTTTCTTCAAAATCTATTCCTTCAACCTAAGCATATCCCTTGCATACTAACCTTGATTTGTTCCTAGTTACCTATCCATCCTCATTCAACTTGTTTCTGAGTACCCATTTTGTGCCAATCACATTCTTATTCTTAGGCCTTGGAACAAGTTCTCATGTTTCATTCTTCTCTATCAAATCCAGTTCTTCTTCCATAGCCTTGATCTTGTGTTAATCGATGCTAGCTTCTTCAAAATCCTTAGGTTCAACTGTGAACAACAGTGCTAGATGCCTTTGTTCTAGTGAGTGTAATTTTCTTCGGGTTTCAAATCATGTGTAGTTTTCCCAATGGTTTGTTCTAGTGGATGGTTTTTCTGCATTCTTCAGATAGGATTTTTGGGAGATATCTAAATATTTTGTTGGTCATCTTTCTCTTGCTATACTTTTGGATGCTCTTCTTCTTCTTCTTCTTCTTCTTCTTATTCTTCTGCTTCTATTTCTTCTACTTCTTCTTTCAAATCATCGTCTCCTTCCTACTCTGTTGTGTCTTTGCTTTCTTATTTGGACTTTCATACACTTGTCTCATCAATATGTATAGTGATGCTTTCCACTATTTTATTGACTCTTGTACTAAGACAATTGTATTCCTTTCTCTTTCTTGAGTACCGAACAAATATTCCTTTGCCAACTCGGGAGTCAAATTTTCCAATCTTGTCATCTTCTCTTTTTATATAACACTTGGTTCCAAATAATCTAAAATGCTTCACATTTGTTGGTCTTCTTTTCCATAGATCACAGGGAGTCTTATCATTGTTACTTCAGAGAATTCCTTTGTTCAGGATATGAACCGTCGTATGTACTTCCTGTGCCCGAAATATGTCATCCAACTTAGAATATTTCAACATGGTTCTGGCCATTTCTTGTATTGTTTGTTCTTTCTTTTAGCCACTTCATTTTGTTGAGGTGTCTTGGTTGCTAAGAATTTCCTTTTTATTCCATGTTTGCCACAAAAATCCATGAATTCCTTCGATGTAAATTCTCCACCATTATCTAATCTCAAACATTTGATTTTAGATTATGTCTTTGTTTCAACCATTTCTTTGTGTATCTTCAAGTTTTGGAATGCTTCTAACTTCTTCTTGAGAAAGAAAACTACATTCATTCTTGTGTAGTCCTCAATTAGTAGCATGAAGTAGTGTTCACCATTTAATTCCTTTTCTCTTGTTAGTCCACACAGATCTGTATGCACGATCTCCAATGGTTTTGTCGTAGAATACTCCTTTGATTTGAACTTGGTCCTGGTCTATTTTCCTTGTAGAAAATGCTTAGATAGAGTATTTGTTGGCTTTGAAATTTCAAGAATTTTTTTTACTACCATTTTGATGATTTTGACAAGATTTTAAAAGTTCACGTGACCCATTCTTTTGTGCTAAATACAACTTTCATTTTCCTTTCCTAAGAAACATCTTTCTTTTCCAATTTCATTTAAAACATATATGTTGTTCAACGTCCTTATTCTTGTCGTCGCTAACTTTCCTGATCCTTCTTTCTTAATTTCTCATTTCTCTAAGTCGAATTGAAGTGTGTGTCCTTGATCGCACATTTGACTTACACTCAGCAGATTGTGTTTCATATCTTCAACCAATAGAACATTTTCTACCATGGAATCTTTGCTTTCAAGATTAATTATTCCTCTAAATATAATTTTAGCTGGATGATTATTTCCAAATGAAACTGATCCATCTCTTTCTTTCTTCAAAGTTGGAAACATGTTCTTGTCACATGTCAAATTCTTTGAACAACCACTGTCAACATACCAATCACTTTTTATGTGTTGGGCTTGTAGAGGAAGTGAGCATTGATTTTGTTTTCTTTTCCATATCTCTTGTGGTTTCGATATATGATTGTTAATGTTGATCTTTGGTTCCCTCAGTGGAATAGTTGATCTACAATTCCTTGCCATGTGTCCAAAATTGTTGCATTTGTAGCATTCTACTTCATTGCTCAATGAACCGAAATTGTTTTCGTTTCTGCTATATGATTCATAATATTTTTTGGGATAACTATTATTTAAGTACCCTACATAGTTGCTTCATTTATTGGCATCGGCTCTCCAGTTTACAACTTTATGTCCAAAATTAACACAATTAAAACAATGAACATAAAAAAACCTTTGATACCTTGGAGTAGATGATTTTCTTTGCAATGTAATCCTTCTAAATCTGTCTCCTTGAGTCTTCGTTATTTATGGAATGTTCTTATTTGGGGGCTTTCATTCTTCCTTCTTGACAGAATCTCTGACAATCTCTGCATAGCTTCTTTGTTATGATTCATATTGTGTTGTCTTGGAGCTCAATCCTTGTTCATTATTTACTTGATTGTATCCTAGTCTGGATCCGTAATTGGATGGTATTTGATTGTTGATTATTTGATCCAATATTTTGGTGTTCTTATACGACATATCTTTCTTCTAAATATCTTTCCTTAAAGATACCATTCCTGCTTCCAATATTCCAATCATTTTCTCCTTTTCTTCTAACTGAATTCTAAGTGTTTCCTCAATTTTTTTCTCTTCTTCTATCTAAATTTTTAGACTTGTGATCATCTGCTCAATTTCTTCAGAGTTGAAATTCTAATATCCCTCTTTCATTTTTAACTCTGCCTTGAGTGACTTGTTTTTATTTATTTATTTCCTAAGTTCCTCTAATGCACTGATTATCTCTGCTCTGATATTGACTTCACCTTCTTCTTCAAAATATTCTTTATCATCTTCTACTTCCATGCAGAGTACTCTTTATGAATTACTTTCACTGTCAACATTATCTTCGTCTGATGAGGAATTTTCTTATTTTGAGTAGAAAATTTTCTTGAAGAATTTCTTTTTGTTTCTTCTCTTGTTTCCCTTTTAGGAGCTTATTCTTGATCACTATCTTTGTTCTTATGAGGACATTTAGAAGAAAAATGACCAATACCACCACAATTAAAACATTTTAATGGAAGCATACCTTTGTACTTTCCAGTTCCTTTCTTTAACTTCCTTATGAAGTTAACCATTTCTACATCTTCATCTGAATCATCACTACCGTTGTAAATTGGTTTTGATGTTTGATTGTTATTATTATTTTTATTCTTGGCTTTCTTGAAATTTTCTTCCTTCATGATTGGGTTCTCCTGTTGTATTCTCATTTCATAGGATGTAAATATTCCATGTAACTCATGTTGATACTGAGAGGGGGGTGAATCAATATCAAGTACAATTTCAAAAAAAATTCAACTTATACTTAAACCGGATTATATATTCCATTATATCCAATAAGCAATGAACAATAGTAGAAGAGTTACACAAATACACCACAATACACCATGCACAATATATGAGAAATAATCAATAGTTATTGTTCAAGGGAAGTAATGACTTCCAAGGGAAGCTACAACTTACAAATATAAAGGAAGGGATAAACCTCCAAAAGGAAGATACAATCCTCCAATATCAAGAGAGGGTTGACCTCTCCATCCTTTCCCCTTCCTTCCACCCAAAAAGGAGTTATAGAGAAAATGATAGACCTTATTCAATTATGGTTTATTCAGGAGAGTGAACTTGTACAGAATTCCCAGTGCTCAATATTTAACATATGATTATGAAATTAGTACAAGAGAAACTAGAGATTGTACTCTTTACAATGCAATTGGTCTCACTTCATTTGGATTCTCTATGAATAATTTATGATTTTTTTACCCGGAACACCTGTTTATGACTAGCTTCAGGACTAGTCAAAAACCATATCATCCACAGAGTGTATCTCCAAAATTATAGAGAATAAAGAGATGAAATTTTTACCACAGGTACCTGGATATGTCTTCTCAATAAACTTCGAGTTTCACCAACCGAATCGTCCTAGAAAAAAAGTTATATCAAAAATGGTAAGATGACATGTAAATAACATACCTTAGAACACATCACCAAAAGACTTCATCCTCCCTTGAAATCCGACCTTCTTTACTTCTGATTTCCTCTAAAATTCTACTTATATCTCCTTGTTCATAACAAACTTGTATGTGTACAAAAATGAATGTTCAATAAGATGTATTTATACCCTTTATGCCACTTCCTTTTAACATTAGGGCCGACCTGACACTTTCTTATTTTGTAACTCTTTTCTTTAATTATCTTCAGGGCTGACTTGTACTTCCTTCTTCAATTCGCTTTGTCATGTTCAAAAATTCATTTATCCTCAATCGTGAGGACCCACGTGACATTCCACACACCACTAAAAGTGACATGAATTACACTATTCATCCATGGGTGTTGTATCTGCATGTGTAATTTCCTTCATGTCTATCTACTTCAATCAACTGTGGGGTCCAAAAGCCAATGACTAAGGTTGAAATCAATGACAACAACCAATATTCCAACAATCTCCACCTTTGTCATTGATGGCAACACTCATGCTCCCCTTGTCCTCATGCTCCTAGTTTCTCTCCCCCTTTGACATCAATGGCAAAGGGTAGGGATGCTCCCCCTAAGTTTAATGGAAAAACGTAACTCTCTTCTTTGGGGCTTCTCCCCCTAAACATATAGCACTTAATAAAACTTCATTTTTATGGTCTCTTTATTCCTTGGAGATTTTTCATGGATCTAGGATGTATATGTTACTTGGTCTTCTTGTTGCAGTTGCAACCAATCTTCTTGAACCTTCTTCTTTGATTTTTCATATTTGTGAGTCAAACGTGAGATTATATCCTTGATCATTCATTTTACTAACACTGAGTACATTATGCTTCAAGTATTCAACCAATAGGACATTCTTTGCTTTTACATTTTTTCTTCAAAGCTCTACTACACCTTTTCCAAGTATTTTGACAGATGAGTCATATCCAAATGCAACATTACCACCCCTTTCTCTTCAAGTTAATGAATTTGTCTTAATCCACGATCATGTGTGAAGAACATCTATTGTCTATGTACCATTCATCTTCTTCTTTACATTCTTCAATGGTCAATGCTATTTGACAATTTTCATTGTTTGGAATCTCTTTCCTTATCTATACTATGGTTGGCACAAGGAAATCTTCATTCATATATCTGCAATCTCATGCTTTGTGACCAAGATAATTACATTTGTAGCATACAATATTTTCTCCATCAATGGGAAAAATGAATTATAAATTTTGTTGACAAATCCATGATTCTTTCCATATCTTCTATTTACACCATTCATATTTCTTTCATAGTTGTTCCTTTCATTGATTCTGCAATTAATTGTCGTATGTCCAAAATTTTTGCAAGTATAACAATGACCTAGAAAGAAATTTTGATACCTGGGAGTAAGTGAACTTCTTTGTGTTGTAGTCCATCTGGGTGCATGATCTACTCTTCTGTAGTTTCCTTCACACTGATTGAAGATTCTTTGATTCCTGAAGGTAGGAGGTCTTCTTGGATATTCATCTCCTTTGTAATCATTCCTTCTTTCTGGTATCCTGGTCCACTTTTCATCAATTGTTTGTGTAGATCTTTCTTCAACCTTCTTGTTGGTATTTGCATATTCTTTGTATGAAGTTTCACCCATGCATCCAAGATGTGTTAAGTCTTTTGGAACTTGAGAGTTTCTTAAGCTCTTCCTCAATGGGACAACTTCTTGTTCAAGTTTCTCACAATATTCTTCTTTCTTCATCATTGGGTCATTCCTTACTTCTCTTATTATTCTTGCTTCTTCGAGTAGAGTTTTCAAGGAAATGGTTTCTTCTATTAGTTTCTCAAATTCTTCTAATTGTTTCTTCAAGCTTTTAATTGTCTTTTCACAACTACCCAATTCACTTCTTAGTTTTCTATGCGTTTTTTTGAGCTTTCTATTTTCAATCTCAACATGCTTCAACTTTTTAAGATTCTCATCTTCTTGTTGAATCATTTCTGCTTCATGAATTTCTTCTTCTTCATTGGACTTTTCTTATTCAATATCATCTCTTTCAATCCTTGGATAAGGACATTCAAATTCAACATGTCCTACTCCTTCACAATCAAAGCAAAATAACTTACCTCTATTTTCTTCTTTGAAATCTGAGATGTTGTAATTTGCTTCAACTTCTTCATCTTCTTCTTCTGCTTCTTCCCTTGCATAAAGGTCTTGTAGCTTGTACCAAAGCTCTTTTGTTGATGCACATGATCCCACCTTGGATTTCACTAAATCTGTTAATTCATCCAAGATGATATCTATTGTCAATTTGGTGTTCCTTCTTTCTTCCTTCTGAACTGTAGTCTTTGGTTTCTTCAAAGCATTATATCTTGAAGAAACTGAGAAACATCTTACCCAAGATATTTCAAGTAAGTTTCCATTCTATTACTCCAGTATTCAAAATTGCTTTCATCAAATGGTGGAATCCCATTTGGAATGTTGTCTTCCATTTCTGCTTAGGATCTTCCTTCGAGTGGTTGAACTGTACTGAAGGTAACCTGCTCTGATACCAATTTTTGATACTGAGAGGGAGGTGAATCAATATCAAGTACAATTTCAAAAAAAAATCATCTTATACTTCAACCATATTATATATTACATTATATCCAATGAGAAATGAACAATAGTAGAAGATTTACGCCAATACACCACAATACACCATGCACAATATATGAGAAATAATCAATAGTTTTTGTTCAAGGGAAGTAATGACTTCCAAGGGAAGCTATAGCTTCCAAATATAAAGGAAGGGATACAAATCCAAAAGGAAGATACAGTCCTCCAATATCAAGAGAGGGTTAACCTCTGCATCCTTTCCCCTTCCTTCCACCCAAAAAGGTGTTATAGAGAAAATGTAGACCTTATTCAATTATGGTTTATTCAGGAGAGCGAACTTGTGCAAAATTCCCCACGCTCAATATTTAACATAAGATTCTAAAATTATTACACAAGAAACTACAACCCATACTATTTCCAATGCAATTGGTCTCACTTCATTTGGATTCTCTATTAAGAAGTTATGATTGTTTTACCCAGAACACCTATTTATGACTAGCTTCAGGACCAGTTAAAAACCCTATCTTCCACAGAGTGTATCTCCAAAATTATAGCGAATAAAGAGATGGAATTTTTACCATGGGTACCTGGATATGTCTTCTCAATAGTCTTTGAGTTTCACCATATTAATTGTTATAGAAAACAATTTATAGAAAAAATTGTAAGATGAACTATAAATAAAATACCTTAGAACACATCACCAAAAGACTTCATCCTCCCTTGAAATCCAGCCTTCTTTACTTCAGATTTCCTTTGAAATTCAATTTATATCTCCTTGTTCATTAAAAAACTTGTGTGTGTAAAAAAATGAATGTTTAATGAGATGTATTTATACCCTTTATGTCACTTCCTTTTAACATTAGGGTCGACCTGACACTTTCTTATTTTCCAACTCTTTTCTTTAATTATCTTCAGGGCTGACCTCTACTTCCTTCTTCAATTCGCTTTGTCATCTTCAAAAATTCATTTCTCCTCAACCGTGAGGATCCACGTGACATGCCACATACCACCGGAAGCGGAATGACTTATAATATCCACCCATGGGTGTTGTATCTTCATGTGTAATTTCCTTCATGTCTATCTACTTCGATCAACTGTGGGGTCCAAAAGCCAATGTCTAGGGTTGACATCAATGAAAATAACCAATCTTCCAACAACTCATCCGTGCTAAAATTATTGAGAGTTGTTCTTTATTTTAGGGATGATATTTTAGGAACAAATCCCATAGGAAGAGACCTCAATACCTTTTGAACAACTATTGTTCCATCAACTTCTCCTCCCAATCCCTTAATAATGTTAACTATTTTGTGAACTCACAGAAAATAGGCCACAATGTCTTCATCTTCCTTCATCTTCAATTGCTCAAACTTATCTCTGAAGGTTCAAATTTTATCTCACTTGACTTTGGTATCTCCTTCATAAATGTTTTGGATTTTATCCCAAAGATCCTTTGCACTTTCACAATGCATAACCTTGACAAATATTGAATCAACCAGACTTCTCATAGTGGTACCTTTATCCTTTGAATTGTTTTCATTGAGTTTCTTTCCATCTTTATCAATTTGGGGAGTGGTTGGTGTTGTATACCCATCTACTATTGATTGTCAAACCTCAAATCCCTGTCCCTATAAAAAAATTTCATCCTTTTATTCTAGAAAGTATAGTTCTAACCGTCAAACACCGGTGCTCCAATATTATCATATTCCATGATCTCCTTCCAGTGATTAGACTGCTTTTTGAAGGACCCGCTCTAATACCAATTGTTGGAATACTGAGGGGGGGGTGAATCTATATGAGAACATTTCTTTCTTTAACCACAATATAAATTATTCAATAATATTCAATAGTTTTTCATTATCATTTAATATATCATCAATCCCATAATTCAATGCATAAACAAAACATAAACACAGTACACTAGAATTTTACGTGGAAACCCAGTGCGGAAAAAAACCATGGAATGTTTTTCTTATTTATCAAAGAGTGCATTCATTGGAAGCAACAAATTCCTATTTCTCCAGCTACAAATAGAAGGAGGCTGATCCAACCCCCTATTTATATGATTGAACCTGAAGAAATCTCCAACTCCCTAATTTACCGGCTCCAACCAAAAGGAGGCTACAACACCCTTTCCTTGCCCTGTCCAGCCGCCATGAAATATAAATGTAGACCAATATGTCACAACCATTATTGTTGTAAATGATAACCTATTTCTACTATTGTTTCTGATATTTCTATTTCTACTACTGATATCAATATCTCATCAATATTGCAACCACACATACCTCATACCAAGATCCACAAGAGAGTTCTCTTAATCAAATGGTTATGAATTACTAAAGCATATATGTTCCTGATTTCTTCAGAATACACACCCTAACATACATAGAAATGCATACCTTCAATCTATAGTTGACCTTGTGGATTATATCTCTGATCTTCAGCTTGTGTTCTTCACATATCCATGACCTGTACACTACCTTCTCACGGAAGTTAGTGCTTTTCCCTTCTGCAACTCGTGGATTACCTCAGAGACAGTGCTATAGTAACTCTTCTTTTGTACATTGGGCTCCTGTAATATTGTCCCTTCAATTAACTTCATTTCCTTCATCTCACTTCTTCAAATCTGCAAATCTATATTCATCAAAAAATATTCAATTGACTCTTCTATATATATATGTGTGTGTGTTTCCACTGAGGATCTCATTAAAAAACACAGGGATTTCTGAGAGTCATAATTTTTGACTGGGTTATCCGATTGGGATAAAATTTTACACTGAGTTGTGTCTCAAAGATTTTACTTTCGTTCCATTCTAATCCTTCAGATCGGAATCCATTTTGACACTTTTCGGTAGCCAAATTCCTTCATATGATACCTCAAATTTGAGTTTTAGTGTTTTTGCGGTTTTTTATTATTGTTAATTATCATTTATCTCTTCGTTTATGCATGTAATCAGAAGAGAGATTTGATGAATAGTGTCACTCTAGTTATATCTTAGTTATTGGTCAGTTTTAGATTCATCCTAGAATTTTCTAAAATTAGTTGTTTTTTTCTGAGAATTTACCTATTTCCTAAATTATAGTCAACTCATAATGTCTTGTTAATGACATGCAACTGACATGAAACTTGTTAACTTAACATGTAGCTTGTTAACTTTGTGTTCAAGGGTTGACATCAATGACAACCAATCTTTCAACACATGCCAGGTCAATAAGAAACACCAAACCACACAGTGAGAATAAAAGAAGGAATCAAACCCACTTATGTTCAATTAATTTCATAGAACCAATGTGGCCTTATCCTCTCACATCCCTCTTGGAATTTCTCACCTCACTTTTTAGGCCACTACCTATAAGGATTTGTCTTATCACATCCCTCTTGATGTTGTCAGCCTCATTGTCTAGGTCACTGCTCATGGCACCTTATCCTCTTGCATCCCTCTTGGCTTCGTTCACCTCGTTGTTTAAGTGAGGTGCCAAAACTAGCTATAAACACTATATATTCACATAATACAAGAATTATACTAATCTTAATAGCTTGGCACACACAATCAAACCCCTAATAGAATTAAAATAAAAACCAAAGGCTATAGATTGTTCTTTGATTTATACAACTAATCAAAGGATAGTGATGTTTTATGGAGGTGTTATGCTTTCAAAGTGTTGCAAAATTTACCAATTCAAAGTATTGGAGGATTATCCTTGAATGTTTACAAGGAAGAAAACCATGCTAAAATATTGTTGAATGGTTATTTTGTCTTTGAGATGGGGAAACTAAATCTTTGGATATAATGAGCAAATAGCACCTATGCATGCGAGAAATGCCTTTCTTAATTTTTGTCAATGTGGCCTATGAATCTCATATAACCTAATATTTTTTAGCCTCTAATTGAGTTGTATCAACAGCTCAAAACAATATCCAAATATGCAAGACTTTTAATTCCCTCATAATCCATTAGTTCTCAAGAGATTCCCTTTGCATATCACCACCTCTCCATCAAGTCCTCCCACCAAATATACATTAACGATTAATCATTTGAAACTTCCTTTTTATTGGTACTAAATGCATGACTAACATCCACATAAAAATGAATAAAAACATGTGATACCTATTAAAGGGTTCCTCTATTGGTTACTCATGGACCATCCAAAAACTCACACCTCCTTTTGTTGGGAAATATAACCACTCACATTCACTTGAGTGTGTCCTTTCCCCCACCTCGAGGGTATGATAATTATAGCATAATATAATCATATATGATAATAAACCATGAGTTAGTCATGAATGAAAATACTTGTTCATATTAATATATGAAAGGTAACATTTTCAATTGGGTTTAGCCCGAGTGGTTTGTGCTGAGGGGTGTTTTCCCCCCCACCCAGTTTCAATTCCCGCCAGTAACATGTTGATATCTTAATTGAGAAAGCTATCAAAAAAGTCCTCAACTTTCTACAAAATCTGGTTTACCCCAGGTACCATCCTTGAAATGAGGGGAAGTGCCCAGTGGGTTTCCCCAAGCTCTATTCCAAGTTAAAAAAAAATAAAAATTGATAGGTAACATTAGTAATTAAAAATATTTACATACCATTATGCCTCCACCCATCACTAACAACAACCACATTAATAATATTAATGTGTCCATATGCATAGATAGATATTTAGTACATTAATAAAAAAAAAATCTAGAGCATGTGCTAAATATTGTTGATGTTTGAACACCATCAGGAGGACATTCTTCCATATATATATATATATATATATATATAATATGTAGTTATTTATTATGCAAGGGACGCATCCTTTCATGGATGGTCATCGTATGTTTTATATATATGGAACACTCATCATTGTAATAATATATTCATATAAAATATCATCTCTACTGAAAAATCAACATGATATCATAGTGGGACCGTGCGTAACTCCCTCACAGGAGGGCCTAGGAAAATAAGAGAGATAGCTTGGTGAGGTCCCTCTTCAGAGGGATTGATGAGGTACAGATGCATTGCGGGGTAGTGGATGTCCTGGGGGTGTGTTGTAGCTATTTGAGAGCTACCCACAGGCCTTGGATGCATTGGTTGTGAAGTCACAGGGGTGCATGTAACGAGGTACAGATGCATTGCGGGGTAGTGGATGTCCTGGGGATATGTTGTAGCTATTTGAGAGCTACCCACAGGCCTTGGATGCATTTGCTATGAACTCATAGGGGTGTACATGATGATGTACAGATGCATTGCGAGGTAGTGGATGTCATGGTGACATGTTGAAGCTATTTGAGAGTTACCCACAGGCCTTGGATGCATTGGTTGTGAAGTCATGTTGTACTATGGATATCTGATGAGCTCGTGTGGCAACAAAGAATACCTCCCTAGTTAAGAGGGAGTGTTTAAAGTTTGTATACTTCAT
>JZKD02S1719794.1:891349-928545 GCA_000966675.3 Picea glauca
TAAATATATATGTAATAAATATGTAGTTATTTATTATCCAAGAGACGCATCCTTTCATGGATGGTCACCATATGTTCTATATATATGGAACACTCATCATTGTAATAATATATTCATATACAATATCATCTCTTATGAAAAAACAACAAATATATGTCTATCAACACATATGAACACATTAATACTATTAATGTAGTTGTTACTAGTGTTAATATAATTGAAAATTAATTAATATTATTATACCTTCCTACGACATGATATATAGTTAATTTTTTTATTTTGTAAAGTTTTTCATAATGTTTTACATATATTGCGTATTAAACCGATTATATATATATATATATAATTTTGAAATTTAATATTTATAATTTCTAAATGGTGGAGTACTCAGATCTGAAAAATTTCCTATGGTTTGAAAAATATGTGTCACATAAAAGAATTAATTTTAAAATATAAATTTGTAAAATATGTTATAACTCCACATATCCCTATAGCAGTGACATGATTGTACTTTGTCCTTAGGATTTAAATAAACATAACTATGTTTTATGTCTATTTCAAGTTGTGAATGTACGTTGGACTGGATGGGATGGGATGGATGTACTTAGTTATTCAATGCCAACAGTGGAAACCTTATCCTTCATGGATATTTATACTAGATGAATGGGTCTCTTTCCTATTAGTTTTTATTATTTTAAGAAAAACCTAAAGCCGTTGCCAGGCATATTTCGAAATATAGGTTACCTTTTACCAAGTTTTATAATCTTCTTTGAAACCCTCCAAAAGAGTTCTCCTAATCCACACCTTGTCTGTGAGGCTTCATGATCCATCTCCTAAACCATGCCTTGTCTGTGAGGCTTCATGAGCCATCTCCTAAACCATGCCTTGTCTGTGAGGCTTCCTTAGCCAACCGATCCAATTCTTACTTGTGAGACTCCATGACTTGCTTGTGAGGATTCATTTATTACCTAGCAATTTTTGGATCTTCAAAGCAAGCATTTCCTGTCCTAGAAAATCACCCTTTGAAATCCCAACTTCCTATTATACCATTATTTCTCCCCAAAATTGTCCTCAATTACTACTACTATTATTTCTTCCTACAAAAAAAAATTCTTGGCGGTTTATCTGTGTAATTATTTGTTCTTGTAAAATTGTTTTTCCGACGGTTTATTTGTGCATTTCAAGTGGTTTTGTCAGTGGATAAGAAAAGAATCCATGGGTGAGGAAGCAAAGAAGACATGGTTGAGGAAGCAGAGAAGTCGTGGTCGAATATATGGAAGATCGTAAGTAAATACTCAAAGACAAAAAACTTCTTTTTATTTTAATTGCTTTCTAGGATTTTTACTATGAGGTTTGGGGTATTGCCACAACAATGCAATCACATATTCCTTTTGAAAATATGCATGCCTTTGTTTTCCGTGGTTTCGAATGGAGTAATTCCTCCACAACTATTTCAGGGAATCATTTATGGATTATTTTCACACACATAAAAACCCATTTACTTTTACTTTATTGATTAATGGATATTGTGCACAGTTACCCATTATCCTAATACTTATAGATATCAGGCCAATATTACAGACACCATGTTGTTATTCTCAAAGTTTAGAGTGGAGAATTAATTAATAATCGAGTTTCCTACTATGTATTTCATAGAATTTTAAAGGAAGATGCATAAGGAGAATGAATGAAAGAAAAAATACATGAGGATCGACTTGAATTACTTGTTAGATGGGAACAAAATTACCCAACAACTTGATGCATTTTATCAGTTAGAAGGAAAGAGTTTCCAATCCCTCAAAGAGTTGATTGTCTTACTAGGTTGATCCTTTTAGGTAGGTGATAAGGTCCTGACTGAAAGGTCTTACCATGTTGGGATAACCTTTTGCAGATCTCACATTGCATTTTTTCATCCCATAGAAATTAGTCGATTACACGCAACAAAGGCCCTATCGTAACAACTAAATGCACCAATTACAAGTTAGAACCTATTGTAGTTATCTTCACCTAGTTCTTACATTGAGAGAATATTGAAGATTCCCTACACCATCATGTATTGCATCCATGAGTTCCCTGAGAGTTGACATGACTGGGTACTTGGCTTCATCCCAAGTAAACCTACCCACACTCTCCCTCAAATTATGTACCTTGCCACAACCTCTATGCAAATACATCGATTCTGAAAATAGATTATGAAAAAAACATCATGATACTTGGTAATGTAATAATTTATAGAAATGCCATCAGCGGTCAACATGCCTGAATCAACACCAGAAGCCTTCTATGATTCCTAAATTTGCCAATGAAACTTGTGGGTCACTGCTTCCAGAAAGGAATTTTCTTGTGTATTCAACTACATGAGAGGGTAATCCAAATGAAAAATCTATTTGATTTGCATGAATTGGGATCCCATTAATCCTAATGTATATCATCAGGTACCTTGTAAAACAACTAATTCCCAACCATTCCATAACAAACATTCTTTGGATCCTAGAAAGCCTTCCCACGTGCATCATGCATATGTTTCTTAGAGAAAGGGAAATTGTCATAGGATTTCATCTTGGGACCTGGAAATTGTCTCGGTTTCCCTCCCATATTCTATGCCCTTGATACCCTAGAGTTTATGTATGCTTTGGTAGGGTGGAAATGGAAGTGTATTGGTAAAATGCATCAACATGAATGATACCCAGTTCATCATGATGGCTATTCTATACCTTGATGAGACGGATAAGGAGGTAGGGTTCCTTTTACATCATTATAAATGTGCCATTCAACCACATAAATGTCATTGGTAATATTCCTTAGAATCATATGGTAAGTGCTATGATTGCAAGAACTAAAGGAAAGAATCATTAGACTTATGTCCCGCGGTGCCGACATGTTGTGGTGGTTTCTACTCTAGCTGGACTATTTTCTATAGTTGGATTGGTAATGGATATGAAATTGGTTCTGCTTGAATAAGAACAACAGACTAAGATCCACCATGTAGTATTAAAACATGATTAATAATCTAGCTTGGGGACACTACTCAATTGGCCATCACATGTTTCAGGTAAGTATCCATGCAACATGATGTTATGCCATTTGTAAATTTTGATGCCATTTGTAAAGGTCGGTTGTCAAGATTTACATGTTTGGAATGATTTATTTAGCAGGAACGAACACCATAAACATGTTTTGTACTTAGAGTAGACATGAAAACAACTCACGAAAGGTCCATTGTTGTATCAGTAAAATAACAATATTATTTTTAATCGGTATAATAATAATATTTTTTTAGTCCTCGACTCTCTTGAAGCATTTGTATTTTTTAGTTGCATTACTCACAATAGATTTCAAGGTATGGATGATGTCCAAAAGGTATGGTAAAATGTTTTACTTATATTATTTTTAATATTGAAATATTATTGTATTTCTATTGCAGGAATATTTCTATGGTTTTGCAGTGAAGCGTCTCATTCAAATGTGGACCATCTTGTTACCATTAGGATCATTGCAGAGGATTTTTGCAATACTAAAACCAATCTTTTTTGTTGTTGTGTTGACTTTAGAAAATATTTTGACACAGTTCCTAGGAAAAACCTTTGGAATAGGTTGGAAGAGATAAAAGTTCCTTTCGAGTTGAGGGCTACTACAAAAAGGTTGTATGAGAACATTTTTTCTAAGTTTAAGAACACTAAGGGCTATTCAAAAGAGATTGATTGCAATATTGGAGTCAAGCAAGGTTGTTCCTTGTCCCCTACCCTTTTTTCCATATACATTAATAAGTTAGAAGATTGCTTGGAATGATCCGAAATCGGATCCAGAAGCCTGACAGGGCTTGAAAAATGCTCAAAAATGAAAGTGCTCAGAATCTAACAAAACCAATGCCATTGCGTCTGTCTCATATTTATGATTCTGGTGGTATATTTACTTTGTCAAACGGGCTCCGTATGCGAAAGTTATCGTGTTCTGATCGGAAGCCCAAACAGGTAAAAAGTCAAAGGTCAACTGGTCAAAAAGTCAATGTTGATGACATCAGCATGCTAACTATGTAGGAGATGACATGGCACTCTCTGGTTGATGGTGATTGGGCAGGTTCGCTGACAAGGCAGACATGTGGCAGGCAACTGGACCAGTCAATAACTGACAAGTGGCATTAATCCGACAAATGGGGAGATGCCATGTGGCCCAGTCATGGGCAGCCACGTGGCACCCAGTCATCAGTTGAAGTGGCATGTTTCAAAAATTATTTTGGGGTCCATGGGATTTGAACCCATGACCACTACCAAGCCTAACAACTTAAGAAATGGTCCTTTACCAATGCGCCAAATTATTTCATGTTATAAAACACACAATATAAAAGTATTGTATGGTATGGTATGTGCGCATAAAGGAGGGGGCTGGGGCTAAGCCCCAGCCCATGGTCTATCCACCTGCATGTGATCAATGACCAAGACGGTGCAGGCGCCACTACCTGTTGGGTGCATTTTTTTTTAGGGCACGGTTCTATTACATGCCACAGGACCGGGAGCTAGCGAGACAGGGGCCAGCGCTTAGCCCTTTGGGCTAGCGCTTGGCCATATTGGACCATACAACCATGCAAAGGGGGAATGCACTCAGGGATGGGGGGATAACGCCCAAATTATAACTATAAAGTGGGTTTTATAACTATAATTTGGGTTTTTATAGTTATTTAACCTATTTTTAGTGGTTTTTATCCATTTTTGGGAGTTATTGGGTAGTTTTGGAGCCTAAATTCTTGGAGGAAGTTGGAGATGAGAAACCAACTTCCCAACTATATAAACCAGGCTTGTTTGAGGCCATAGGGGGCATTCAGAGCAGAATAATGCTGAGGAGAAGCCAAGCCCAAGCCATTTTAAGGTAGAGAAACTTTTGAGGAGGAGACGTTGTCGGACCATTTCTGGGAGCTCCGGACGTCCATTTTGCATGCTATTTTCTTTGCATGGTTCTAGAGATCTGGATGAACATGACTAGATCAGTCTTGTATCCATTTGGCATTGCAGAGATGTACTTTTGATCTTTTGAGAAGAAATAAAGAAGCCTCCCCCACAGAGAAAAAGGCCCGGAGATGTAGGCAAAGTTGTGTCGAACTCCATTATCAATCTACATGTTATGGTTTGCTGCCTTTTATTTCATTTCATATCTTCATATGTGTATATGGCTGTCATAATTCCTCTTCTTTCCTCATTCTTCACTAAGTTTTCTCAAATGGTTAATTAACGCATGCAAAATTAAAAGATCAACCATAAGTCATTAAAAGATCTGGCGGATCATGGAAGAAGCATGTTATGTCGAACCTAATATCATTGGTATAGTCATAAATATTCCTTATGTTGATGATATTTCTCTTATGGCGAGGAGTCCCAACAATATTAAAAACCAACTAAGAAGCCTCAAGGATTTTTTCTCAAATATGGGTATGACTGTTAATACTGACAAGAATAAGTTCATGATCATTAAATCCAATAAGATCACTTATGATACCTTCGTATATTACAAAAAACAACTTGGAGAAAGTGAATTCATACAAATATCTTGGAATTGGTATTCACCACATGCTCAACTAGAATTATAGCATTGAGAAAAGGATTATTGGGGGATGGAAAGCTTATTACTGTTGGAATACTGAGAGGGGGGGTGAATAAGCACGAGCACTTTATACCACTTTTAACCACAATATATATTCTTTCATTTTATCAACAATGTTCAACAATTTATCATCAATGTATCATATATGATTGTATTCAATATATCATGAACATATAATCATAAACAGCATCACATCAACATCACATCAAATACACAATACACCAATATTTATGTGGAAACCCAAATGGGAGAAAACCATGGAATGCTTTCTTATATATATCAAGAATTCATTCATAGGAAGCACCAAATTCCAAATTATTCAACTGCAAATGGAAGGAGGTTAAAAACCCCTATTATCAGGCTCCAACCTCAAGGAAGCTACAACTCCCTGAATTCTTTGGCTCCAACCAGAAGGAGGCTACAACCCCCTGGGTTCTCCAGATCCAACCGAAAGGTGACTACAACCACCTAGTTCTCAAGCTCCAACTTGAAGGAAGCTTCAACTCCCTTATTCTCCAACTCCAACTAGAAGGATGCTACAACCCCCTTTCCTTTCCCCGATCCCTGATCCACCCACTGAGAAAGTGACACAATGGGACGTTTTAGCATTAGATACGATTGGATTTTGAGCATTTAAGGGGCGAATTAATACCAAATCTAGCATTAGTTTCTACCTTGTGCACCAATCAAAATGACCATTTAAAATCACCGATAGACCACATCACCTCCGTGCCTCCACCATCAACCCATGATGAATTTAAGTTGCAGATATTCGGCAGAATATTTGTTTAAATTTCACTCATCACCTGAATTGAATGGTTGATGCGACACGGTAAGTTATTCCCTGGTTTAAATTATATTGAGCCATTGCAAATGAAATCATTCTGTGCGCGAGGAAATTCAAAGCATCCAAAGAAGCAAGACGAGTAAATTGAAAGCTCCATAGATCCCGTGAGTATCAAAATAACCAGGTTTAGCAAGCTTTACAGGTATGTATCCAAGTCTGTGGATTTTACATGGTTACAGTTCATATATTTTTATCCGGTTTTTGTTATTTACACAATCTCTGAAGGTTTATTTCAATTGCAGGAACAATGCCTCCAAGAAATCCAACCACCAGACGATCGCCAAGGGCACGAAAGCTAAAATAACAAGAGGTAGGCAAAGGCTCCTCTCCAGGGGCCGCAAAACAATTAGAATACACTTCAAGGCCAGAACTTGTCATTAAGACAGTGACGAAGAAATATTTCATCCAACCTCCAGCCTTGAAAGATATAGAGGCAAGAACAGGGTCCAATATGAATCTCCCACATTGGGGAGATCTCTTTAAAAAGATAATCCAAGAGGAATACTTGGAATATATCCCACACAGTGACCCAAATGTGAGAGCTCTCGACAAGGAGGTGTTTCTGAATATCCGACGATCATACCTACACATGGTAGCAAGAAGAACCCCCGTTTTTCCCTGTATAGAACTGCTGAAGTGGCTCATCGACCGCACAGACACACATAAGTGTTTAATCAACGATGAAAATGGTGGATGTGTCGGGGTGTTCCTTTCGGTAGAGGTCTAGAAATACTACAAACTCTGAGACCCCGAGGAGCAGTTGAATACATATTTCATCGTAAATTTCTACAAGCACCATGACACTAGCTGGGTGATGGCCTCATGGTGGAGGGAAGACAAGAAATACACCAACCAAAGCACTAGCTGGTACCATATGGCCAACTTAAGGGAGCCATACATCTATTTGATGGCTCTCATCTGTCAACTATATGGAGAGAAAGACTGCTCCAGATTTTCAAAGGCATGGATGCCTTTAGCTTACACAGTGGCAATCTCCAAGAGTGGTTTCAACTGGGGAGCAATCATTTCTAATCAACTGAGAATTTGTATACAACAGGATCAGATGCTGAAGGAAGGAGAGACACCAGCCTTCTACATGGCTTCATATCTGCTTGATGTCATGTGTGCCAGAAACATCTTTGTCGGCATGAATCTGAGTTGGCATGTCGCAGATATCTCGTTCCACGTCTATTTCAGCATCCTATGGGAGAATAGGTACAAGAAGTCTTAATCCCTCATCTGTGATGAATTCATAGCATGAATTTATTTCATTCTTTTTAAGAAATAATTCCTGAGACTATCAGCTACGGCCAAGAAGATGATATCAAAGGTAGGCCACTGGTACTTAGACGAGCGCGACACCTACATCAGGGTGTTCGGGGCCACCAGAGTGCCACATCTCCTACTAGCGCATGTTCCTAACTAGCTTGCAGTGGGAGAGATATGCTATCAAACCATCTTGCAAGGCTACAACACCACCCTGGTCAAGGAAAAGAAGCGGGCGTTCATTCACTATTGTTTCCATGTAGGTTTCTACTTGGTTAAAGACACAACTCAATCCAAACAAGAAGGGATAAGCCAGCTCGAGTTCAAGTTCCAGACAGGCCAGTTCCGCAAGCATGATCCAAAGGGCCTTTTCTTGCAACATGCTTCAAAAGTGTCATCCTATTGGCCATACACCCACAAAAAATTTGAAGATGAAGTCTTCACAGAAAATTCCCAGGACTGGGACGAGGTGGTAGCAAGGATGGTTGACCCCAAAATGACTAGGTTTAGGGCCATGAGCCTGGATGAATAGGAGATGACCATATAGAAATCGGCTCAGGAGGCTCTTAGAGATAGGGAAGAAATCAGAGCGGCCGAAGAAACAAAGGTTCCCATGGTGGCCCTGGTGCAGGGTAGAGATTTCCCTATGACACAAGACACACGGGCAAGGGGATTTCTCATGATAGAATAGGTGTAGTGAGTAATTGATCAGTTGCAAGAAGACCTGGACCTCATAGGAATGACAGAGTCCCCTATCGATAACCCAGATGAAATCCGAGTAGATCTAAGCGGCCCTGAGCTAATAGAAATTGATGAAATCATCTAGTTAGATAACCCTAAAATTACAATGCCATAGGATGGATCACCAGGGGATGTTTCAGCTTAGTCAGAGATAGTAGGAACAATAGGGAGAAGAAGTACACCAAAACCCCTCTGTGAATTGATAAACATCTATGATGATGAAGAAAGTTTGGAGGTGTCCCTGGTGACTCCTGTGTTGATCACAGAGGAAAAGGAGCCTGAGAAGGCATCTTCCCCAACTCCCGATGCTCAAATTTAGGGCCTTGCACAGAATGAAAAAGAGGTTGAAAGTGTCTTAGACACTAAGCTTCCTGATCCACCGAAGACCCAAGCGGGTATTCTGAAGGATAAGCCAGGGTGGGGTGAACAAAAAGAAGAAGCTCCACAACAGGAAATTGAAATCTCAATGGTCGATTATCAAGCAAGTACTGAGCCTACCCCCAATGCTTCAATTTCAATCGATACTCAACCTCCCGATGAGCAAAAAACATAGGCTGGACCTTCAGAACACATGGAGAAGGTTTAAGAACCCAGTCTTGAACCAATATACAACATCGGTAGCCTGGGAAATATGCTCACCTAGGGAGATTAGAAAATCCCCAAACCCATGGATGAAGTCCCTAACATACATGCCATCGCCTATGACCAAAAAAGGAAAGCTATCATGCAAAGAACCACAAAGAAGAGGAGGATCACTCTAGATTGCTCCATCCTCGTCGTCAGGGAGGAAAAACTGATCAACACAGAGCATGCCAAGACATCCGAACTTATCGACGCAGGGATGGCAATCACAGATGCCACCCTAGACAGAGAGAAAAGGGATGAAGAGGATCTATATGTTTCTCTGAAGGAATTGGAACATTTGAACCACTTGGCGAAATATTAACAGGACACCACACAGACTGCGGTGTTCCTGAGAAGCAAATTCCAGGAGGCCTACAACAAATTTACAAATGAACGACACATATTCATAGAAATGTTAGCGTCAGAAGTCACTCCTGGATTGCAGCAAGAGTAGATCCTGACACCCATCAATTTTATGTCACGAATTGGTTTTAAAGGGTGATTGAATGGGAGAAAACTTAGAGAAATATCATTTAACTCAGAAAACTAGGCCATAAATGCATAGGGAAGTGAGGGCCACAACTGACTTCATTCATGAATTTGAGTTAAAGTGAGAGTAGAGGGAAGACTTGGGAGAAAGGTGGAGGAGACTGCTCTGGGAATCAGGCCTTCCAACAGCTTGAGGAAGAAAAATAGGACACTGAAATGTGTCTAAATGACATAGTCACAGATGCACACTAATCAAACCTACATCATACTATGTAGCCACAACCACTCGACTGGATCCTCTAATTATGAATCATTCAATGCAAGAGGGAAAAAGGTAACATGGGAGACTGCCTAAAATTGGTGAAAATGTTACAGTGATCAAACACACATCATCCTACAACATCACACCCTTGACTGGATCCTCCAATTTCAAGTATTTAAAACACCTTGACAGATAAAATGAAAGAAAAGAGAAACTGACTTCCATTAATTTGACAGTCTCAAATTGAAATACATAACCAGAGCTTCCTCGAAAAATTTACAATTGGGAGCTTATCTCTACCATCCATCCTAACAAAATGGAAAAAATTCCTACATATACTCAGAACTGGCTCAACAACTGAAGGTGCGATCATATCATGAGTTCAATGCTTTGTGTAGGTGAGTTTCTCTGTCAGGCTGCGCATGCAGACATGGGTCAGACTGCCCATGCATTTGTCTGTCAAATGCAATCTCTGTCAAACTAGGCTGACAGTCACCTTCTACGCTTTGTCCCTTTCTGACCTTCTATTTATGGAAGGAGACAACATTCAACCACTGTCAACTACCTCAATAACTTCTTTCTCGGGATCAGGTAAGGCCCGGTCAACTCTGCACTTGGACAATGTGGAGGCCTCTCCTTGGTCGTTGCTGCTTCGTTGGATTTCTATGATGGGGACCCAGATGGCGTATGTGGATGAGACTCTGACGGGGAGGGAGATGGCACCAAAAATGTAAAGGTGAGACGAGGGGTGTTGAGGTGGAAGCACCAGGTGAAGGAGAAATGAGAGCCATGAAGAAAGTGACGAGGAATTCGCAAGGAGACGGGCCTGGAGGAGGAGTAGTATGAGTTGGAGGATGAGAGGGACAAAAGGGAAAAGGAATATGATGGGGAGAATCAAAAACCAAGGGAAGAATGCAGGGAGAAACACCTGGCAGGAGTCGACAGGTGGGAGCGAGGAGAGGGGAAGGAGGTGGGCCATGATGGCGCTGAGTGGAAGACAAGTGTGAGGGAGCGAGAGGGGGATGAGAGTGGATGAGGTGACAGGGGGAAGGAGAGAGAGGCTGGGTGGAAGACACTTGTCAGAATGAGGTGAAGGTGGTAAGCAGAGGAGGAAGCGGCAAGGGGGACCCACACGGAAATGCCCATTCTGAACCTCCCCCCCCTCATTAAAGGCAGAATGACAAGGAGGGTCTGGAATGATACCTCAGCCATGAATCAGGGTGCTTAAATCTTGGCCATTGAAACTTGCGTGCCTTCATATCGGACCCCCCCCCTATTAAAGGCATAACGGCAAGGTTGGTCTGAAATTGGATGCTAACCATTGATCTGGGAGTGCAAATCCTTGCCGCCCAATGCCCAAATTAGCCTGCTGCTTAGAGAAATGTGCATTTTGTGCTCAAACTTAGGATAAGTGGGTTTTAAACCCGCTTCTTGTCATTTTTCCACCGAAGCGCCAAATCCAAAGGAAAAACTCCCCCTTGCAAGAATATGTGTTAACATTAGGCTCCATGGGGGATAAAGTCCTCCCTGTGAGGCTCTAATAACTCCTTTTGCAACTCCATTGCCTTAGTGTTGGGTTGTGGAGTCAAGCTCTGAGATATTATTCCAAAGAGAACTTACTGAAAATCTGAACTACTCTGTTTACAGGACAGGAAGAAAACACACATGCTCTGAAGGGAGCTTATTTATGTACAAAAACTAAGCTAACTGCTACTTACAAAGAGCTAGGTGAAATCATACTTCCACCAAAGCCATTCAAACAACCTCCTAACTGAAGACTTATTTATTTTGTCATTGATTAAGGGATAATGGAACGGTGACAATATCTTGGTAACAATTTTTAGTGTTCCTCCCAGTGTAGAAGGTAATATAAAGCTGGGAAGCTTCAATACAAGGAAAAATTGCAACTCCATATACTCCCCTATGGGGTCGTAAAAGAGGTGGAAAAACTTATTGGGTTGGTGATAGTAAGTTTTCTCTATTTCACAACTGCTCCCATATGGCTAACTATCTCTGATGAGCATAGGTGGATGAGGAGCAGATGCAGGTTGACTAGTCTCAGGTGATGGATGCTTGATTATAGACTCTGGATAAGAGATGAACTGCCCCTTCTGTTGCTCCTCTTATTCTTCTTCTTGGCTCTCCCAAGGGTCAGAGTCATAATCATCATAGACATGACCTGTGGGAAAGCTCTGCTCCTCATCCTATTGTTCAGTGATTTCTGCAGGCCTAGGATAGATGATTTCTTCGTAATAATTTTCATTAATGAATAGAGGACAAGGTTTTGTAATCTGTTCTTGGAAATCCTGCATACCCAACTTAGAATCTGATTTGTAGTTGTCATACATAGGTTGGTTGCTCCTCTGTTCAGCGAACTGTGATGTGGGGCTCTGTTGCTCCTCATCTAAATAATCATCAAAGCTTGGGACAACAAGCATGTTAGGAGCATAATGCAAGGCCTCTACAGCTACAAAATATTCAATGCCATCATCATCAGTAAGGCTACCAAGAACAACTTCTTCTGGAACTGAAAAATCCTCTGCATCTTCCTCAAAAAGGTAGCAGTAATGATCTACCTCCAATCTCTCCATCTTCACATAAAGGGATTTTACTAGCTCCATCAACTTTCTTAGAGCCTCTTCTTTTCCCTAGTTCTCCTCCTTACAACTTTCCTCTGGTGCAGACGAACAGGGAAGAGAAAGAAATGATTTCTGATCCAAGTCATTAGGCTCATCCTCGCAGTCTTCATCAGACACATCCATATCTTGATCATTGTCTTCACCTTCCTCACAACAATTATGACAAATTAGCTCAGAGGGATAAAAATTCTGACAATGAGCATTGAAATCTAAATGAAACTGCTTCAAGGAAGAAATTCTAGCAGGGGGAAAGGAGTAAAGCCACTCACGAGCATCACCCTCTAATGAGAATCTGGACTTCTTTATCAAGACATCCTCGTGAAAAAAATGGTTCTCAAGCATGCATGAGTGAAATTTAAGCAAGATAATCATGCTTGCTTCCCCTAAACTTCAGAAGATAATCATCCCATTCATTTATAGGTGGCACCGGATGTGGATAATAATCTATGGAAGAGAAATCGAAAGGGGCAAACCTCTTAGCTAGGATAGGCTCCATAGCCCTTTGATTTGTCTCCCTCAGTGGAGTCGCCAACAGATTCTGCACAGTGGAGTCGCCATGGTGAAAGATAATGAGTCGTAACAATGTGTCCATCTTTAGTTCACCATCTAAAACTAGATCTCTGCAATGTGGCTCTTTTTAGGGAGCTTTAGGTGTGCTAGAGGCAGTTGTGGAGTGGAACTTGTGTGTCTGTCTCTCAGGAGCCATAGCCGAAACAATGGAGTCGCCAGTGGATTCGCATCAATGGAGTCGCCAGGTGCACAGTAGCAATATTGGAGGGCTCTGATTTCTGATGCACCTTCAAAATCAAAGGCTCAATGTCATTCAATCATGGGGAAAATCTTCAACTTCGTCCCTGGCAACAATGCCAGAAATGTTAGCTTCAGAAGTCACTCCTAGATTGCAGCAGGAGTAGATCCCAATGCCCAACAGTTTTATGTCACGAATTGGTTTTAAAGGGTGATCGAATGGGAGTAAACTCGGAACAATATCGTTTAACTCAGAAAACTAGGCCAGAAATGCATAGGGAAGTGAGGGCCACAACTAAATTCAGTCAGGAATTTGAGTTAAAGCGAGAGTAGAGGGAACACTTGGGAGAAAGGTGGAGGAGAATTCTCTGGGCATCAGGCCTTCCAGCAGCTCAAGGAAGAAAAACAAGACATTGAAATGTGTTTAAATGACACAGTCACAGATACACACTGATCAAACCTACATCATACTATGCAGCCACAACCACTTGACTGGATCCTCCAATTCTGAATCATTCAGTGCAAGAGGGAAAAAGGTAACAAGGGAGACTGCCTAAAACTGGTGAAAATGTTGCAGTGATCAAACATGAATCATACTACAACATCACACCCTCGACTGGATTCTCCAATTCTGAGTATTTAAAACATCTTGACAGACAAAATGAAAGAAAAGAGAAACTGACTTCCATTAATTTGATAGTCTCAAATCGAAATACATAACCAAAGCTTCCTCGAAAACTTTACAATTGGGAGCTTATCTCTACCATCCATCTTAACAAAATGGAAAAAATGCCTACATATACTCAGAACTGGCTCAGCAACTGAAGGTGCGATCATATCATGAGTTCAATGCTTCGCGTAGGTGAGTTTCTCTGTCAGGTTGCACATGCGAACATGGGTTAGACTGCCCATGCATTCATCTATCAAATTCAATCTCTATCAGACTGGGCTAACAGTCACCTTCTATGCTTTTTCCCTTTCTAACCTTCTATTTATGGAAGGAGACGACCTTCAACCACCATCAACTACTTCAATAACTGCTTTCTCAGGATCAAGTAAGGCTGTCAACTCTGCACTTGGACAACATGGAGGCCTCTCCTTGGTCGTTGCTGCTTCGTTGGACTGCTGCGAGGGGACCTAGATGGCGGATGTGGACGAGGCTCTGATGGGGAGGGTGATGGAGCCAACAATGTGAAGGTGAGATGAGGGGTGTTGAAGTGGAAGCATCAGGTGGTGGAGAAATGAGAGTTGTGACACTAGACATTGAGGCAAAGTGCCACGGGAAAGTGACAAGGAAGCTACAAGGCGACGGGCCTAGAGGATGAGGAGGAGGAGTTGGAGGATGAGAGGGACAAAAGGGAAAAGGAATATGATGTGGGGGAAGAGGAAACCGAGGGAAGAATGCAGGGAGGAACACCTGGTAGGAGTCAACAGGTGGGAGCGAGGAGAGTGGAAGGAGGTGGGCTAGGATGGCACTGAGTGGAAGACAAGTGTGAGGGAGTGAGAGGGGGATGAGAGCGGGAGAGGTGACAGGGGGAAGGAGAGAGAGGTTGGGTGGAAGACACTTGTCAGAAGCAGGTGAAGGAGGTAAGTGAAGGAGGAAGCGGTAAGGGGTTTTAAGGGGGACCCACATGAAACTACCCATTCTAGACCCCCCCCCCCTTTATTAAAGGCAGAATGACAAGGAGGGTCTGGAATGAGACCTCGGCCATGAATCAGGGAGCTTAAATCTCAGCCATTGAAACTTTCACGCCCTCATATCGGACCCCCGCCCTATTAAAGGCATAACGGCGAGGGGGGTCCAAAATTGGATGTTGACCGCTGATCTGGGCGCGCAAATCCTAGCCGCTCAAATTAGCCCACTGGTTAGTGAAATGCACATTTTTCGCTCAAACTTAGGATAAGTGGGTTTTAAACTCGCTTCTTGTCATTTTTCCACCCAAGGGACAAATCCAAAGAAAAAACTCCCCCTTGCAAGAATATGTGTTAACACACTGCAAGGGTAGCCGAGCTTCAAGAAGACACCCTCATGGCATTGGCGACGTGTAAGGATATGGAGAGGTGGTACGAGAAATCATACCAATCTGTGGAAAGGATCGACTATATCAGCGTGGTACAACAAGGCCGAGACGTTGAAGAGCATGACATCTAGGTGCTAAGGGAAATAAACATCGACCGCATAAGGAAATCGACCGAATGTTGGGTAAAAATGGCTCAAGAACCTCATCGAGAAGTCCAAGAGAAATGGGCCGAGTGTGAGAAAAGATGGACCAATATCAACCGGGCAATGAGAGACATCGGCCTCCCCGAATTTGGCACACCCGATGACTTTGTCGACTTGCGGAACATAGTCAAATCACATGTCAAACAAGACTCATTATGGGTTATGGAAATAGAGAAGGTGGCATACATGGCACCAGGATAGGTGTGATAGTTCATGGAGCACCCGATAAAACCTTGAGCCATGTTGCAGTAGTTAAGCGCCATAATAGTCAAGTATTGGGCACAGGCAGTAGAGATAAGAGAGATCCTTTCAGACCCAATGGAACAACATAGATTCCCGTATTCTAACACATGCGAGGATCGATTTGTTAAGTGGTCAGAGTATGAGAAGATTCATCCACTCAAGTGAGATCATTTGATGACTCTTTGAAGATTGATAGAGGAAAGCACCATGTGGTGAGTTTTGTTTTACTTAGCTACACTTTAATAGTTATTTTTAGTTAACAGTATGTTATAAATAGGAGGATTAACCTGTTAGCAAAGGTCAATGGTTGTTGCAAAGACCCTCATTTTTTGATTTGTAAAGGACTATTTTGGAGCTTCCTTGATTGAGAAGTCTTGTTTATGACCAGAGACAAGTTTATGTTTTTTCATCAAAAGTGTGTATGATTGGATATGGATAAGAATGATTTCCGATTTCATCTCATGAATGGATGTTGTAATGAGTAAGAGATTCTAAATCTGTTGATAAGTTATTTGATTCAATGTTTTACAGTTCTTGTCTTTAATGATGAAAAATGAATCATTGTGTTAGTATGTGATTGATGATTAGAGTTAAGGGAATTGTTTTTCTTGCCATCGTTTATTGCATATATGTTTTCTTTTGATAATTACACCTCAGTCAATAATTGGAACACCAACGGGTTAATGTATTAGTACTAGGCCTGTGGCAGAGAATCATTGTCTACATGTTAGAGTGAAAGGGTTATCCCAAGCTCAGTCTTCTCGAGTAGTTAATCTTTTCCCACTTTGTTACCTAGTTGGGTTATACCAACTTTTATCTTATACCGATCCCACCTATAAGAGAAAATACAAAAGAGAACATCCAAACTGAAGGAGGAGCCTTCACAAGAAAACGTAAATCCCATCGATTAATTGGACGAATCGCAAGATCTGGAGAACCATTCCACCATTAAATGTTGCAGAATCTAATTGGGCCTTGATGGTGGGTTTGGTTCCTACTATTGAGTTAAAGGGATTTAGGACCCCTCAACACCATGAACCAAGACCTATAACAAACTGTGCATCAACCATGCACCCTAACCTGTACCATATGCCTCAACCATCAGCCTTGTACATCAACACCATACCAAGTACCAATCTTGTACCATACCATGTATCAACCATGTACATAAACAATGTACATCAACATCTGTACCATACCATGTACCAACAATGTATCTCAACCATATACCATATCACTCAAACATGCCATACACCATGTACCATATGATATATTAAGCAAGTACCATCACTGGTGTACCTCAACAAAGTACCAAACAACCAATATCATATACCAAGTATATGCCTCAACCATGCACCTAATATGTACCTCAAGCATGCTCCTCAATATCACCAAGATGCAACCTCAAGCCTCAAGTAGGAACCATCACATGTAACCAAACCATACACCAAGATAGTCAATAATGACTCTAATCAATGTACCATAACATCACCCAGATGTATTGTTACAAGGGAAATCACTTTATGGCAAGGGGTAAACCACAACAAACGGAAATGACTACAGAAATCAACTCTAATATCAAGTATGTTATATAAACGAATATGGTAACAAGACAAGATAAAGAGCCTACCTCGTCCGAACGTTTGATGAATACCACCATTGAGCACACAACTCAAAGCTTTAGACCTGCAACTTGTCCTCAACAACCAAGATATGCAAGCATATGGTGATAATATATAATGTTAGCACATACAATAGCATAATCCATTAACATTCATAACAAATAAACCCATGGAATAACAATTCAAATACTTGTAAGATATCAATTGGACGAGAAAAGAGTATTTCTATTAAAAAATGATCCAAAGAAGTGTATAAGTGACAAAATTTTGAGTCGGCACGTCTCGGAACCAAGAAACTAAGTCCCTTCCAGCTAGACCTCCACCACTTCAATCCTCCATCAAAGGTAATCTCATATGTGGGAGACAATGAGATTCTCAATCAATAAGGGAAGATCTTGGGGGTTGAACAATGTGTTCAGACTTTAAAGGACAAAGGGATGCAGACTCAATATGAAGTGAAAATGTCTCCAGAGTATACTTTCTCTCAAAATTTGAATTCTTCTCCTCTTCCACGTCTTTGATATGGCCCAATTTATAGCCTTCAAATGGAACTGAAGGGCCAAGATGGAATGTGTACAGTATATGGAAGGTCAAGGATCATGGATCTCGTGACATGACATGGAAACCTGACACAATTTTTAATTTTGGGCACAAAACCTGATGTACACGGACTGTAATGGTGAAACCTACGTATATGCATGTTGTAGTACTGCTAGGGCACATATATGTGGAAAAATATGATTTTTTAGCTCTGGGAAGTGCAAAAGGCACTTCAAGTCTGTATAGGGAAATGGAAAAGGCCTTCTGAGAAAGTTGCATGGGGTGAGGAAAATATTTCTATAACAGATTCCCCCTAATGTGTTAGGTAAGAGGAGTATCTGTGATGGCCAAAATACATTATAATTACTAGAAGTGGAGTGATGGAGACTCGGCTAGAAGAACTAGTTTCTCATGAGAATATTACAAATAATAATGACTTTGCGCACATGGATACCAATTTGAATTACATTATAGATCCATGTGGAAATAGACCAAATAGTTGTTCATGGCCATCAATAGGAAATACAAAGTAGACACATTCCATAGGTTTTCATAGTCACGAACAAGGCCCAGTGAAAACCAGTCTCAAAATTAATCTGAAGATATTTGTATACAATGGGGTACAATTTTATCTCCCATGATCATTGAAGTCATAGAGGTATTGGTCTAATGAATGATAGAAAAAACTCAAGAAAGCTGCTACTATAACTGATGTCTTCAATTATTCTACATGCTCCACCAAATGTTCAAGTCTACATCATGTGAATAAAGGAGTTGAGGTCGAACACAATGAGGCTTCATTTGATTACCGGTCACTAATGGATATCATTAACAAATGTGAGACAACCTATCGATAATGAAAGTAGGTATCAAGGCACTAAGTACATTCTTAGAAGTGTGAATAAAGGTGTTGAGGTCAAACACTTAAAGAATCCATCGATCAGAAGACATTAATGTATTCCCAACTATTGATGGTGGGAGAACCTGCCACTAATGACTGCAAGCCTCTAGATACTCCTACTAATATAGGCCTCATTTCCATAATAGATGAGTTGAAGTCGATGAAAGGAGACCCACTGAAAGGAGAGAATTAAGGCATCTCTCTTCAATCATCATGAGGTACAAATAAATAACTTGATTATCTGGAGGAACTCGGATGAAGAGGATGTTCACAAACCAACGACAATGTGCATCTTTTGCATGCACCAGATGCAGGTAGTACACAAAAAATACCCTCTGAATATCAACCAATAACGAAAATTGTCAACAAAGGTGAGGAAACAACCAATAAGGCTAATGGAATCCAAGAAATTGCACAAATCCCAATGTGTGAATAGATTTCTTACCGTCGAACACAAGGGAAACCCCCCAGTTAGCAACCAATGAAGAGATGTTGATTGTTGGGATGAAGGTTACCTACCCATAATGATAGTAGGACCAAGGTGCACGGTAGGACTACAACTTCATGTGATTATCAGACACAATGAGGGTATGGACAACATGCAAAGTCAAGACTTCTGAGAAATGGTCGACACAGGCTTAAAGACATCCTTTGAACAAGAGCATGAGACATATGGAAGACTTCGACAACATAGACTTGATAATGAAACATTGTGATGCAGGAGGCACTAATCAAACTCTCCATAAGGACTGGAAGAGTAACCAGTTGGAGGAGTAAACTCTAAGTAATGAGCTCAACTTCCTAAGGTCATGCTAAATCCAAACTTTGGATGAAAAGTGGACTCAAAAGTTTGTGCTCTGCTCAAAGGTGACACGACGGCCACCAATATGAGATAATATTCTTTTCTCGCCTATCTTGTTTTTGTTTTTTCATAGACAAATGAATGTTATGATACAAGAGAGGAAACGAATGTCATGAGTAAGCAACTAGCTCCAAACAGTGGAACATACCTATTCTCAATGCAAGGAAGTGAATGTTGGGCATGGACACTTGGGGGAATGTTTCCTCTTAGGGTATAGGGTGTCAAGCTGCAAAGGACATAAACAAGGCTCTTCTTTGCTAGTGATGCAAATTGCTAAGGTAATAGGCTTATAGCGAGAAAGTGGGAATCAACAACAAGCTCAATATTGCATGAAGGATAATGGAATGCAATTAGAACTTAACTCCAAATAATGTCCTTTTTCATAAATTTAGTCCCCTAGGCCGGAAAAAGTATAAAACAATGCCCAGGAGAACTCTTCTAGCCACTAGTCACTAGAGTATTCATTTTTTGAAATTAGTCTATTTGGTCCGAAAAAGGATTAAACTTACACCAAATAGACGTCCTTTCAAACCCATTTAGCGAGTGTCAAAGAGACAAGTTCACTAAACAATATTTTCACTTTTTGTAGAGTTAGAAAAGAGATTAACTAAGACTCGGTAATGTTGTTCTAAGAAACATATCATGGGGGAGTTCGGGGCTCCCATGCAAGATTTCTGTGGAAATTCATAAACTCACAGATAGATGACACAAGATTCGGAAAACCCAAAGCTCTCCAAGTCTAGGAGGATAAAATACTTGCAGAGGTTACCTTATCTATAATATATCGAAGAATTCCCCTTATCTAGAAGGGTGTTGAAGAAGGAAGTCAAGGCTCCACAAGATCATTCTAATCAAAGGAAACCTCCCTAGGACTTGGAGGGAGCATACTCGGAGAGAGTGGAATGCTCCCTTGTTCAGAAGGTACATAACTAGAAATACTAAGGACATGGTCGAAAGACGCATTACCCCCCAAAAGAAGAGTGGGATTGGCCAAATACTAAATCGGCAATGTCACTTCCTTAGACTTGTCACTCTCCAAGAGGAGAGTGGGATCAACTGAAGATTGCATCGCACGACCACTTCTTCAACAGTTAGTTGAATAGGATGTGAGACAACAAGGTCAAGAGATGCATCACCCCCAAAAACAGGAGTGGTGTCAGTCAAAGATTGCATCAACATGTCCATTGGTTGAGCAGGATGGGAGACAACAAGGTCAAGAGACACATCACCCCTCAAAAGAAGAGTGGTGTCGGTTGAAGATTGCATCGACATGACTGTTGGTTAAACAGGATGTGAGACAACAAGGTCAAGAGATGCATCACCCCTAAAAACAAGATTGGTGTCGGTCAAAGATTGCATCGGCATGACTGATGTACCAACCAAAGAAGGATTAGAATTTTTGGAAACCAAATATGAATCAGAACTTGGAGGGCCCCCATGCAAGGACCACGCTTCTTGTACCACATTAGTAGCAAGGCACAAACGAGTAAGGTGATCTCCTTTGCAAAGTTGACAAAGGAACTTGGGCTTACGTCTTATACGTCTAGGCTTCTCAATCATATGAATGCCCCCAACATGAATTGAAGTGGTTGGTGGCATGCTCCCAGCATGACTTGCAGAGGCTAATAGTTGATATCCAACATGACTTACAAAGGTTGGTGATGAATTCCCAACATGGCTAGAAGATTTTGGTGATGAATCCCTAACATGACTAGCATAGGTTGGTGATAAATCCCCAACATGAATAACAGAGTTTGGTGATGTATGTGCAGTGTGACTAGTAGTGACTAGAGTTGTGCCCCCAACATGACTTACAGCGGCTAGTTGCGGCATCTGAGACCAAGGTTGCGGGAAAGAATGGTTTTGAGAAATTGTGAGTTAGGAAGGGTTATGGTATACACCATGGCCCTGTCTAGTAGGATAGTATCCTCCTCCATACTGGTTCATAACGGGTTGTAAGGGCATCGTCACTGAGGAAGCCACTTTTGAAGAGAAAGTGACATGACAAGGGTTACTCATGTGAGGATATATGTTGCCCCTAGACGAAAGGACTTCGTGAAGAGGGTTGCCCATCCTATAAAAATGACTCCCTCTATATGAAACACCAAAGGAAATATGGAGGTCCTCCACGGGAAAATAGTTCATAGGAACCCACATAGCGGAAGAAGGATAGATGGATGGGATGTAATAAGTAGAATGACCACCCATTTGAGCACTTTCTCTTGGAAAAGTGAAGCTAGTATTGGATCCATATGAAGGAAGATTCCAACGTCCTACCGTAATATTTGGTTGAGGGATATGACTCCCACCAAAAAACAATGGAGAATAAGGAGGAATCATGCCCCCAGACCCAAAAATAGGATTCACATAAGAAGCTGAGACGAAGGATGGAAAGTGTGAAGACATGTCTGTCATACCAAGAGAAAAATGATTAGAGGCCCAAGGTATTGAATGAGTATCATGATTCTCCGTACCACTAGGAAATAAAAAAGGATTCGTCCCCATGGAATGAGAAAAGATCATGGGTTTTGTAGCACTAATTGAGGTAGACACAGGGGCTCCACTAACTATAGCAATGAAGAATCATGATGCAATACAAAATCATAAGGCCAACTAACAATCAGAGAGCACACCAAAAATAAACAAGAAAGGCCAAATGCACACAAACAAGATATAGTAGCTGAAAAGGGGCCTCCCTCACTAGAGTAGGTATGCCTCGCCCAAGAAGGGCCTGAGACTCCCTTCAAAAGATTGGAGGTATCAGAATCAATTATAAGGGCCCTCATGGGCTTAACAACACAGTCGGCCAGATCCCATTAGAGAGTTAATCCTCCATCAAGGTTGTGTGTTGTCTGACCCTTATCTGACTCAGGGTACCTATAGAATAACCCCTGCAAGTAACCTATGTGGCTACCTATGTCAAGCAACTAAAGCCACCATGATATAACCAATGCATAGGCAAACAATCATAATTCAGGTCCACCACATGGTCAGGGTAACAAAGCCCAAAGTCTCGAAAGCACCGCCTCTCAAAGAGGTAAAGGTACTGGCAAGACCCCCAAATACGAATAGATCCCCAGAAATATCTTGACGCTGAGAAGGTATTAGAGGGTTATCTCTACAACCAACTCCGCGTGACCTCGTGCTTAACTCTAGTGTGAGCGGAGCCTCCTGAGCTTGTTTGTGTACAATGAAAATAAAATCATTACTAATCAATTTTAATTAATCATCATTAATTTTAATGGCTTTGTTTACTCAAAAGATGTGGTCGTGAAACTGATGATTTTATGACTCAACATAGAAATGAATATGAATATAATGCAAAGTCCTAACTTTCAATTCTCAATAGATGATAATCTTTTCAAATGAAACTTTCATTGCAACTTTGTAATTTCCCTAAGATGCAATGTTTCTAAGAATGTCAAGATCAATACTAAATAACCAAAAAGCAAATGCCAAAATGAAAAATTTATATTTTTGTATTTTTAATACAAAGAAATGAAAATGAAAGGACTGAATAACATCCTGATATATTGACCCTACTACAAGCAAAAGAGACAAGCCAAGAAGGATACCAAGAAGAAAACACTCATACCAATATGCAAGGAAAATCAATGAAAAAGATGATAAGAAAGAAAAACCTCCCGAAAATTCAACCAAAAGAAGGTTTCCTATCACTCTGTAGGCACTCAACAATTAGGACAGAGACCCAAAAAGACTTAGCAACCATCAAAACTCACAAAGCAAACACCAAACTCGGATAGAAAGTCAAGAAAGTTGATGTACGTGACTGTTTAAGGAAAACTCACGTATGTATGAGCCCTATTGAAGGAAAACTCGCGTATGTACATGTTTGTCAAGGGAAAACCTACGTATATGTGTTAAAACACTGCCAAGTACAGGAATAAGACAAGAAAACTCAAATCAAGGTAAAAATAGGTTGTCAAGCAATCGGGCAACAAGGAAACTCAGGCTAACCGAGAGCAATCAAAGGATAAAAACACTCCAAACCCCAAAAATAAGATTCAATCCCTAGTATAGTCTCCAATTTTGTTACGAGGAAAATCACTCTATGGAAATGGGTAAACCACAACAGATGGAAATGACTATAGAAATCTACTCTAATCTCAAGTATGCTATATAAACGAATATGCTAACAAGACAACATAAAGAGCTTGCCTCATCCAGACGTTCGATGAAGACCATTGTTGAGCATGCAACTCAAAGCTTTATACCTGCAACTTGTCCTCAACAACCAATATACACAAGCATATGGTGATAATATATAATGTTATCACATACAATAACATAATCCATTAACATTCATAACAAATACGCCCATGGAATAAGAATTCAAATACTTGTAAGATATCAATTGGACGCGAAAAGAGTATTTCTATTAAAAAGTGATCCACATAATTGTATAAGTAAAAAAAATTTGTGTCAGCACATCTCAGAACTGAGAAACTAAGTCCCTTCCAGATGGGCCTCCACCACTTCAATGCTCCACCAAATGCAAGCTCATATGTAAGAGACAATGAGGTTCTTAATCAATAAGGAAAGAGCTTGGGGGCTGAACAATGAACAATGTGTTCAGAATTTAAAGGACAAAGGGATGCAGACTTAATATGAAGTGAAAATTTCTCTAGAGTATACTTTCTCTCAAAAGTTGAATTCTTCTCCTTTTCCATGGCTTTGATATGGTCCAATTTATAGCCTTCAAATGGAATTGAAGGGCCAATTCAGAATGTTTCTAGTATATGGAAGGTCAAGGATCATGAATCTCGTGACGTGACATGGAAACCTGACACAATTTTTAATTTTGGGCACAAAATCTAATGTACGCAGGCTGTAATGGTGCAATCTATGTATACGCATGCTATAATACTGTTAGGGCACGTATAGGTGGAAAAATATGATTTTTTAGCTCCAAGATGTGCAAAATGGACTTCAAGTCTGCATAGGTAAATGGAAAAGGCCTTATGATCAAGTTGCATGAGGTGAGGAAAATCTTGCTATAACATGTGCCATATCACATACTATCATCATCATGAATGTACCATAACACCATAACCATAGCCCTTAAAACTTACCTCTGATCCTTTAGGTGACCTTCTGTACTATAAACTAACCTGTAACTTCTTCCACGGTCCTTAGCAACCAAGTACCAACATCTCTTCTCAAACTTCCATAATCTTTTCACAAATACATGAATTTCTCTTCTACAACCCATGGATATCTATGTTTTCCTCCACTAAATCCCTCATACATTCGTGCCTTGATGACCTGCAACTTGCATATACCTCAAAAACTAGGGTGTGTTGCAACCCCGAGACTTTCACATTCGACCCTCCTTTGATACCTCATAAATATGTCGTCACAACCTTAGTAAAATATCACTAGATCACAAGAAAGATAATCAATGAATGTGTGTGAGTGTGCTTATGAGAGACTCATTGAGGTGTTTATATACTTTTTCATAGTAACCTCTCTCCTTACTTTAGGGATTTCTTGTTGCAACCACTTTATCCTTTGACTAAGACTTGTAACCAACTAGGGCTTCTTAAACACTCTTCGAGGCTTCCAAATTTACAAGGAAATATCTCCCTAACCATGAGGAACCACATGTTGTACTGAATATCACCGGAAAATGCATGACAATGACTATCCATCTATGAATGTCTTACATGTAATTCAACTGTTCTTCATGTCCATATTCTTTAATCAACTTTGGGTCCCATAACGGGTCCCATAACCACACCTATGGGGATACATGTAGACTACATCAAATGTACCCAACTAAATCACCATCAATATTGATCATACAAATGTCAATCAAATGTCCAACATCTTTTTTCATCTCGAAGGTTTGACATCAATCTCTAAGGGTTGACATCAATCTCCAAGATCACTCTCCAAGGGTTGACATGAAGGACAACCAACTATCCAAACCAACTATCCAACAATCTCCCCCTTTGGCATTGATGGAAACACCAACATTGATTGAAACACTTAGACATGAAAACACTCATGCTCATGCTCCCACTGTGATTGTCACTCCTCATCAATGTTTTTATCTCTCCCCCTTTGACATCAATGGAAAAGGGTATCTCCTCTTGGGGCGGCTCCCACTATCTTTATGTCTCTGTTATTTCTCTTCATATTTGACCAAAGGTTAACTTCCCCTATCGATATGTCTCCTCCTGATATTGTACCTATTCTAACCAATCATGGGCAAAAAAATATCTCCCCTTGTGGGTATGTCTCCCTATCTATATGCTACTAGTATTCCTTTCTACATCTCTTTCTTTGATGATTTTTCTTCCCTTGAATTTTCTGTAAGATGTATATCAATGTATGGATACCTATATATGCTTCTTTATTTTCCAATAGAGAAACAAAAGATACACAATACAATAGAGACATAGATATACGTGGTTCACCCAGTGTGGGCTACGTTCACCAAAGAAATTGTCAGGGCCTTCCTTTTTATTATCCAACAAAATGAAGGGATACAACCTACAACATGCTTGCTATAACTTCCTCTTATTTCTCTCATAGTCTCCTCTCTTAGACTACAATATTCACAATAATACACAACCGAAATACAATTCCCTCATAAAAGAGTGTTTCCTTCTAGGGAAAAAAACCCTAACATAACTTTTATCATTAGATCTGCGACCTTATATAGAACGGTCCATATTGACTACGAAATTACAATATTTTACAAAGAAAATTTTTCCCTAGACCCCCCTCACGACAGTTGTGGGGGGAAATCCCCCCCCCGTTAGGGAATGGGATCCAAGAATGGCTAAAACAAACCTATGAATCAGGAATATAATCAGGCTCCACGACCAACATATTGTCCATTGGTGTTTCCTCTTGAATTTTATTGATATATATAAAAAACATTCAAAATTTGATTTGTTCATTTACTTGTCATGTTAACTTGACCATAATGTTCAATAATGTCCTGATGATATATATTTTTATGACTATTTCTCTTTTCTTGTTTTGATGTGTCTTTCACTACTTTCCTTTATGTGACCAACTGATTCCACTCATTCTTATCATGAATATATTGCTATGCATATTTTCTAACCCATGCTTTATGTACTTGATAAACATCTCATGAATCCATCTATTTCCATATGTCACAAACTTTCCATAACTCTGCTACTCAAATTTCCACAATGTTGACCCATCTGTCACTGTACTATACGGTTGCAACTGATCATCACATGTGAAATGTGTTCACTGCAAACCAAACTTTTCATATCTAGAACAACTTGTACTAAGGATATCTTTGCCTGAATACAATCATAAACTTTTTCCTGTGCTACTACCAACTGACACCTGTGTGGGAACACCTACTTCCATAATCAATCAATCTGTCATTATGTACTTATGTTATTTGAATCCTCTAAATCTATCTTGGAAAATAATTCAAACTGCTCGAAGGATGGTTCTATGATCTGTAGTAGCTACTGCACTGACTCCCCATGTTCAATATTCATATTACCAGGGAGTCTCCAAGCTAGATGGATCAGAAAAATACCCTCTCTAACGCGAAGTAATCTTCCTCTTCATCTGTAGACTCATCATATTTTTGAACTCTAACTTCTTCTTAAAGTACAATATCTTGAACCTATCATTTATTCACCTTCTCTTCTTTTCTTTCTCTTACTATTGCAAATCCTGCGATCTCTGGGACCCGGTCTTTATTCACCTGTTCTTCTTGTTTTTTATTTCTTCTCCAAACCTTCCTATCTATGAGATATTTATTTTTCTCTGTAGATTTGTCTTCATCTCGTACTATTTCCAATCCTGAGAGTATGGATTTTGGGTGTCCTTCATTCATCTGATCTTCCTTTTGATGTTCTTGTTTTCTTTTCCAAACCTTCTTATATTTGATATCAATTTTGTTTCTCAAATAAGTATCCATCTTACTTCTACAATCACAAGCTATATGTCCATAGTTATGGCACTTGTAACATTCAATTTCATGTGGGGCCACATAAGCTTTTCTTGTTTGAACATTTCCTTCATAAGCCCTGCAATCTGCAACCTTATGTCCAAAGTTAGTACAATAAAAACAATGACCATAAAAGAAATTTACATACATGGGAGTGAATGATCTTATTTGTTGTGTAGTCCTTCTGAATTTTTGCCTTGGATGATTATGGTCTTCTGTTATGTGGATCTCTTCATCATGGTTGAAGCTTCTTTGTTTCTAGAATGTGGTAGGTCTTGTTGAATATGTATCTTTATTATACTCATTCTTCTTTGATTCTTGCTGACCATGATTCCTTCCTTTGATTACTTCTACTTAACTCTTACTCTTTTCTTCATTCTTATTTTCTAGTGACATGGAGGGCTTCTCTTCCACATTCTCTACTGATGAGGTGGATGTTTTTGTCTCTTCAATGTTCTTATTGAGATTGACGATTTTAACTCTCAATGTGACAACTTCTTCTTAAAGCTTCTCAAGCTCTTCTTCTTTCTTCATCATCTGACTCTTCATGACTTCTTTCTTCCTCTTTGATTCTTCAATTTGGATCTTAAAGGAGATGATTTATTTTTCAAGTCTACTCTTTTCTTGACCAAATTATGCTTCAAGATGATTTAAGTCATCATTTCTTTCCTTGATATGATCTATCAATATCTTCTCTCTATTTTCTACTTCTTCCTTCTGTTCTTCTATTTTGATTTCCAAACACTACTTTTGATCCTCAAGAGTTTCTTCAGTCCTTCTGACTTATTCTAGCTGACCCTTTAACATCATGATCATCTGCTTGACTTCTCTGGATTTGGCATTCTGAGATTATTCTTTCTTCAACACTTCATTCCTTGTGACTTCTTCTGTTCGCTTTGCTTCTTCAAGTTGGATCTTCAATGTGACTATTTCATCTTCAAGTTCTCTTTCTCGTTGACTGAATTTTTCTTATTGATTCTTTTCCTTTTAAATCTTATGGTTGTCTTCTATTTCATTGGTATTTTCTGTCACATCACTTTCAACCTTCCAATAAGGGAATTTAATTTCAAGATGTTTGTGCTCTTCACAATTAAAGAAAAATAACTCACTTATGTTGATTATGAGCTCTTCTTCTTTTGAATATGTCTGACATGATGAGCATCCTACCTCTTGTTCTATACATGTTTCTTCTTTATAAATCTATGACTCTGTGATGAGAGAAGAATAGATATTATGTATCTTACCCCAAAGTTATTTAGCTGATGAACATTTTACCACTTTGTCCTTTACTGAATCAGGTAATCCTTCCATGATGAAATCCATTTCTATTTTGTTGTTCTTCTTCAATTCCTTCTTGGTTTTTGTTAGTGCAGGCCTATTTTGGGGAGGAAAGACAATTTTGGAGCATGTGCCATATATGGAGGAAAAGAAGCATGTCGAAGATGGAGGAAAATAAGCATGCCAAAGATCGAGTAAAAGCAGTGCGACACACATGCGAACAAGCATAGCCATGTTAGGGTTAGGGTTTTTGATATGATTGTAATGGCTATGAGCCAATAGAATAGTACAAATAAAGGCCTAGGAGGTCTAGTAGAGGTTGGTTAATGAGAAAATGTTAAGAAGAGTGTGTTTTTGAGGGTTAGGTCACAAGTTGTGGAACCTGGTGTGGTTTAGTTTGCCTCACAGATTGAACTGGTCATAGTTTTTTGTTGTAATCATGGAGAATGGAATGCACACAATGTTGTCTTTGAATAATAATGAATAAAAGAGAAAAAGAGCCAAATATTTTTGGACATAGCCCTAGGGGGGTGAACCACGGTAACTATGTTGTGTTAATGTGTGTGAATGATTATTTTATTGTTTCTTCTATTTATCAGTTAAATAATGGATGTTTATCTTGGATTATTACAATGCACAACATGCATAAATGGTTTTCTTAATGAATGAATCATATATCTAACTAAATGAGTAATAAGTATGATGCATAAGAAGAAAACACATATCACATTCCCAATCCCTTCCCTAACTATAGACATATGAGTTATGTAGTCCCCCATAAGTTATCTCGGGTAAGACTGTGTTATACACTATGTGCGCAGTGTTTCCTTCTGGTTTACCAAGAGGGTCGATAGTTTGAGGGTTTTGTTGGAAACCTTTGAGATCAGAACCTGGGTCAGCCCAAACGTCCAACAAATAGTTCCTTTGCTGGTTGGAATTGCGTAGGATAGATTGGAAGGGATCTCTTGAAGAATAGTGTGGAGAATGAAAAAGTAGAATGGAATGTACAATCCATGGAATCCAACAAAGGTGGATATTGAAATATGGTTAAGGATGAAGGAACTCAAGTTTGCGTAGAAGGACAATAGAAACCCTAAATACACACTGTGCAAATATCTCGATAGATATGTGTTTAGTGAATTGCATGAAGTATTTTTCTGTGAATTTCCACATCTGTTACATGAGTGGTTATTGAGGTTGAATGACAACCATCCTACGAATCAGATAAGACAGGTAGAGTGGAATTTTGTAGAGATTGCACAATTGTAGAAAGTCAATAATAAATTCACACGCCTAATATAATTTTGGTTAGACAGTATTATTGCATGGTTTATCACTGAATTTGAAGTTGATACTGTGAATTCATACACTACAACAAAGAAGTATTTTATGAAGGGACCCAGAGGTAGGTACATAATATCACTCTATACTTCCATCGAGATTTTATTATATGACAAAGGGGTGATGACCATGGAGTCAGATAGCTCAACTTCTCTGTGTGCATGGGGGAAGGGGGGAAGCCCTGACAGGGGTCTAAGACATGGACAAGAATCTAGATAAGAGGAAGAAGAAGGAGGCAATGGACCCAATCATGATGGAGGAGGACCAGATAAAGAAGATAATGAAAAAATTTGGAATGGCGCGCAATGGTATACCTTACCAATATAAGATGAATAATAAAAAGAGGGCCATATCCGATAGAGAGGGCTTGGCGAGCGATGAAGAAGAGGTGGAGGATCTCCGGTATGTGGAGCATATTGAGAAAATACTACACACCAAATATGAAAGGAAAACAAGAGGTCTAGGGTCAAGAAAAAAAGGTAGAGCTCCAGTCTAGATCACAGGTAGTGTGGAACCTAGAACCCCATGTGCGACTAATACACCTGAAGGAACACAATCTTTTAGACAACCAATTTTTAGTAGAAGAGGTGTAGCAAGTCAGGGGACCAATAGTGGAAAATCAACTGGGGGTACAAGTTTACAAAGTAGCTGTCAACTATCTACACCACGCGAAAGCAGTAGTTCAACAATTTTCAAAATGGCGGGAGTAGATCCCACTATCATATTACCATATTTTCGTGGTGAGGCATCAGAGGAACCTGAGAATCATTTATTCATCTATGAAAATATCTGAGATGTAAAGAATATCATGGAAGAGGATACAAAAATGGCGCAATTGGCTATAACATTCAGAGACCGGGTGCTATACTAGTAAGTGAGCCTTGATGTAAATAGGAAACAAGGAGCAGGAGCACCAAAGACTGTCCTGGAGGTAAAAAAGTTGTTGATAAATGAATTTCAGAAGTAAATTTCACAAGACCTGTCTATGAACGGAATGATTGAGATCATGAAGAAACCAGGTGAGTATGTATGGGAGATTGACCAAAGGTTTAAATGTCTAAAAGGTAAGTTGAAGTACTCTATTATTGACATACAACATAGGCAGTTATTTGTGAACTCACTATTTACCACACTTGAAGTATCCTTTGAGACAATAGAAGTTCCAAATTCAGGAAGAGGCTCTGCAAGCAGCCCTGTAGTTGGAAGAAAACTAGTACCAACAGATAGATCCAGCGATAGAAGAGTTGAAAGAGAATATGAAGAACTTGGAATTTCATTTGAACCAGAATAAGGAGAAGGAGAAGAGAGAAGTTGTGTGTTGCACATAATGCAAGGCAAAAGGACACCATAAGAATGAATGTTCAATCTTGGCGTAGTACATGGAAGCAATGGTGCCAAACCGCTTTCCTACAAGAGGACCATGGTGTGAAAATTGTAAGACACATGGGCATGATCCATATCATTTTCCCATGATGTAGAAGTATAAGACAGTGCAAAAAATTTCTTAATACATTTTTTGTAAATCAGTGGGTCACGATGAAAATGATTGTAGAACACTGTAATTGATAAGACAGAGAACTTAAAACACCTACAGGGTGCAATGAGAGATGATGAAAGGCTAAGACGCAGTACAGTTGAATAATGTGCTACCACAATTCAAGCCCGCACAGCCACAATACAACAATACACAACTACAGTATAATAACATGCAATATAACCAAATACCCTAGTATAATGCACCGTGTGGAGATAGAGGTGGATTTAGAGGTGGAGGATGTGGAAGAGGAGGATTTGGATGAGGAATAGGGCTAGTAATATGCCATATTTGTCAACAACCAAGACACTATACAAGAGACTATCCACTTCCACCTGTGACATGTATATATTTTCATGCAACAGACCATGAGACAAGAGACTGTCTGACATTATTGGGAAAAATACAGGAAAAAAGGAACCAGAACAATCATAATGTACAGTGGATTTTTTTCGAAGCCAAGGATGATGGGAAGAACATCAACATAGTTACTCGAGGAGGATCCAATATGGGAGCCAATGCAGTGAAACGTGATCCATCTCAACACCTGTGGGTAAAGAAGAACAATGCACCACAGAATAATGTTTACGCGTAGAAAGAAAAGGAGAGATTTGAGGCCAGAAAGGAGATTCTAAAGGATAACATTGTGTCTACATCAACTATGCAAAAAAATTATGATCCTTCAATGTACGAGATGCCACCTTCAATGGATCACACCAACAAAGGACAACCTTCATAGAAAGTAAGTAACCTAAAGACTTTTCTACAATCATGTGTAAACTTATTGAATGATCCATCATATATTAAGGTCTTACAGAACTTGCTAGAGAGATGTAACACTGAGGTAGAAGGGAAGTCAGAACAGAAGATAGTTAATCATCTCCATACGGAAATAAGAACAAGTAGGAAATTTTAGTTAAATTCCAACATTGGGGATTTCAATATGGGGGATTTCATACTTGACTTAGGCTCTGAAGTGAATGTCTTACCTAAGAAGATATGGTAGTGTATGGGGGAAACCACATTAGGGTATTCACCTGTTCAATTGAAATTGGAAAATTAGCATATAGTATTACCAATTGGAAGACTAAAAAGTGTGATAGTAGACTTGGATGGAGTGTGCATTGTAGTAGATTTCAAAGTTATATAAATAGTATATGGCACAACAGCTACCCAACATTACTAGGCCTGGACTGGGAATTTGATAACCAGGCTATGATTGACCTAAATTCACAGAAAATGACCTTTGAATCAAGCGAGTACAAAGTAATTTCACCATTGGATCCCTCAGAAGGATATAGGAATGTATAGGTGACATGTTTAGACTTGGAAGAAATAAATCAACTATATAGGACTATCGCACGAGAAGACGATTATGTCAACCCAACTGCAGATGGGGTACTCAGCTAGAGAAGCATTACTTCGTGTTCCTCAGACTCAGATACAGGTTCGGAAAACTGGAAGTAGAGGATACATGAAGTCTCCACAAGGAGGTGTGTAAGAATAGAGTGCGTAGTAAGGTGGGTCCTTATAGAGGTAAGGGAACCTCCTACTTTTCATGGTTTGAATGACCTAGAAGAATTTTTGACAAACTATGAAGAAGAAGTCTTGAAAAATCAAAGGTTTTTATCTATGGATATTTCACTAAAGGAAACACCTGCACGATGGTGGGGTGCACATAAGGAAGGGATCCAAGATTTGTATCAGTGTAAAAGGTTACTTTGTAGAACAGGGGAACAATACATTGTAGAGATATGATGGGTGAAGAAGACCAGCTGAGCACATAGAGAAATGAATAACTCAATGGAGGCTAAAACCACCATAAGAATGGCCTCATTATGTTATCAATACATTGGAGGGGATACCAGGGAACTGGGACATAGAATAGTTACTAGGCAGAGGCACTACAGAATGGGCAGTGTTACAACAAAATTTTGTGATAACTTTCTCATTTAAGCATGAGAACCCTATGATCAATTTAGCCCTAAATTTGATCCAGGGAATAATATTTTTTGAGGACCCTCAGGTGGAAATTGTAATAGAATATCGACAATAGAACATAAAAATAGTCAAGAACATACTCCTATGTTATCATGTTGCAAAGGAAACACCAAAAGAAGAAGATTCACGCAACATCCAGATAACCAAGATTGAAGGATAAAGAGAGTTGGAAGGCCCATCATTGGAATAAAAGGCATTTGTTTCACCAATTAAGGTTAAGAAAGTCAACATTGGGACAGAAGAAAACCTTAAAATGACAAGTATTGGAGACTACTGGGATGAGCAGACACTAGAGAGGATCACAAAATTATTGCACGAATATAGTGACTTGTTTCCAGCAACCTTTACAAAGATGAAAGGGATATCAGGTGAGCTAGGAGAGATGAAGATACCCATAAAACCAAATTCTAGACCAGTCATACAGAGACCTTATAGGATAAATCCAGTTTATAAGAAAAAAGTGAAAGCAGAACTTGATAGAATGTTAGAAGTTGGTAGCATAGAGCTAGTGGAAGAATCTGAATGGATCAGTCCCATGGTGGTCCAGGAATAGAAACAAGGGGGAATAAGAATTTGTGTAGATCTATGGAAACTAAATGATGCTTTCTTGCATGATCATTTCCCTACCCCATTTAAAGATGAGGTTTTAGAGAATGTGGGAGAACATGAAGCATATTCCTTCACAGATGGATTCTCGGGTTATCATCATATTAAAATATCTCCAGAGGATAGGCATAATAATGCATTTGCTACAGAATGGGAATCCTATCAGTATATAGTTATGCCCTTTGGACTGAAGAATGAACCAACTATGTTTTCAAGGGTGGTAGTCATTGCTTTTAAGGATTTCATACATAATTTCTTAGATGTATATTTGGATGAATTGACTGTTTTTAGTCTATTGAAAGATCATGTAGAAGTATTAAGACTAATGTTGGATAGGTGTAGGTAATTTCAGATCTCATTGAACATCAAGAAATGTATATTTAGCTCACCTTTTGGGATATTGTTAGGACATATTGTATGCAGATAGGTTTTACTGGATGAACCTTCTAATATTGATGTAATTGTGAACTTACCACCACCAAATTCAGTGCATGAGTTAAGAGCCACACTTAGACATATAGAGTACTACAAGACGTTTATCAAGGGGTATGCACATATTACCACGTCAATGGAAAATTTGTTGAAGAAGGACACCAAATTTCAGTGGAATGAGGATTATCATCAGGGATTGGATACTTTGAAGGAGAAGATGGTTACAACACCTATTTTAGTGTTTCCAGATTGGGTAAAAACATTTCATGTGCATATAGATGCATCAACATTATCACTTGGATCAATTTTGGTGCAGCCAGGAGCAGGTGACCTAGATCACCCTATAGCCTTTGCCAGTAGGAAGCTATCAAACTTAGAGCAGAATTATAACACAACATAAAGAGAATTTCTAGTCATGGTGTATGCACTGCATAAATTCAAACACTACATATTGGGAAATCACTTTAAAATGTTCACAGATCATTTTTTCCTCAGATATTTAGTCACAAGCTAGTGTTGGGGGCGGGGGATCTGTAGATGGCTATTATTGTTTCAAGAGTTTGATTTTGAAGTAATAATTAAACCAGGAAAACTAAATACAATACCAGATCACTTATCAAGGATAACTAATGGAGAAGAACCAACTAACTTAGAATACAACTTCCCTGATGCATATTTATTTTCAGTACAGACAACCGATGAGTACTTTGTTGATATCATTGAATTCTTGTGCACAGGAGTTGCGCCAAAGGAGTTTAGTACCGTGCAGAAGAAAAACTTGGTAGTTAGAGATGTAGACTATCAATTTATTGCAGGTCATTTATCCAAGCTCGGACCAGACAATATATTGAGAAGGTGTGTGATGGAGCATGAACGAACCATTGTTCTAGCAGAAGCTCATAAAGGTATAGTTGGAAGACACTATGTGGCAAAGGATACCATGCAGAAGGTATTGCACACAAGGTTATGGTCGTCAATAGTGCATAAGGATGAAACAGAATATTATCAGAACTATGATGTATGTTAGAGAGTGGGAAAACCCAACAGGAGGGATGAGATGCCCCTAAGGCCCCAAGTAACACTTCAATCATTTGAAAAGTGGGAAATAGATTTTGCAGGACCAATTAATCCACCAGCAAGAAGGTTAGGAGAAAGATACATAATTACTTCGATAGAGTATTTAACCATATGGGAAGAAGCAACACCAGTCAAGGATTGCAATGCAAAGAAAACAACACACTTCTTATTTAAGCAGGTGATTACAATATTCGTATGTCCCGAGATTTTGATGAGTGACCAAGGAACACATTTTATTAATAGTACCATCTAGGCTATGACTGAGGAATTTGAATTCTATCACCAGAAGAATATGCCATATCATTCTCAGGCTAATCGTATAGTAGAATCTCTTAACAAGATTTTGGAGAATGCCTTGACAAATATTTGTAATGTTAACAGAGATGATTGGGATTTAAAAATACCATTAGTATTATGGGCATACATGACTGCATACAAGAATTTGACAAGAAAGACACCATTCAGATTGGTGTATAGACAAGAAGTAGTAGTGCCATTAGAATTTTGGGTACCCAGTCTGTGTTGGATTATTGAGAGGGGGGGTGAATCAGTAATAGAGCAATTTAATCATTTTTAACCATATAATACAAGTGTTATATCAATGTAACATTATCACCCAATAACTGCAAATCATTCACATACACAATACACTAGTGTTTTACGTGGAAACCCAAAGTGGGAGAAAACCACAGAATGCTTTTTCTTATATGTCTTGAAGAATTACATTCATTGGAAGCACCAACTTCCTTTGTTTTCCAATTGCAACTGGAAGGAGGCTCCAACCCCCTAGTTTCTTAGGCTACAACCTGAGGGAAGCTCCAACTCCCCAATTCTCTAGCTGCAACTAGAAGGAGGTTACAACCCCCTATGTTCTCCAGCTACAAGCACCTGTCCTTGCCCTATCCAACCTCCCTTAAGTAGAAGTTGAATGATGGAACCACTACCACACTATCACTATGAGATATACCGCTATAAACATGTACCAATAAACCTAAGCCATGCATCAACCATGCATCAACCTATACCTCAACTTGTAATAAACCTATAACATAAACAAGTGCATCAACCATGCACCAACCTGTACCAAACAAATTGTAATCAACCTGTACCATAAACAAGTGCATCAACCATGCACCAACCTGTACCATGAACAAGTGCATCAACCATGCACCATACCTATACAAATAACATGTCACAACAACTTGTCCAAACAAACTATCACAACAACCTATCTCATAAATCTTATCAACCAAATCATATCTACTCACCAAGATCAATCACCAAGACAACTCTCAAAGATGTGCATCAACCAAGCATAACACAACAACTCATAATCATCACCAAGATCAATAT
>JZKD02S1719794.1:931329-945667 GCA_000966675.3 Picea glauca
AACACCAACATTGATGGCAACACTTAGTCATGATAACATTCATGCTTATACTCTTTATCAATGTTTCTATCTCTCCCCCTTTGACATCAATGGCAAAGGGTATCTCCCTTTGGGGCTACTCCCCCTGACTGAACTCTCCTTGGGGTTTCTCCCCCTGTCTACATGCCTTTGATTTTTCTTTGTGTTTATAATCCTCTGATTACTCTCTTTCCCTTCATATGAATAATATCTCCCCCTTTGAAGTCATATCACTCATTCTTCCCTTTTTACAATCACTCCCCTTGGAAACTTGTCTCTATGCTCTATCTCCAAGCATTTTCCTTTGCATCTGATAAATATCTACCCCTTTGTCCTATTTATGGTGCTTCCTTGTGTACATCTAAGACATATACGATAATCATTCAAAATCATTCATTTTGGAGTAGAAATTACTCCTAGTCTCTGGCAAAGATACTCAAGGGCTTTCGTGGAAGTAGTTTTGTAAAGATGTATGCCACTTGTTCTTTTGTTCCCACATATTCAACTTTGATGTTCTTCTCTGCAACATGTTCCCATAGAAAGTGATACTTGATTGGAATGTTCTTCATCTTGGAGTGCATCATCGGGTTTTTTGAGATACTGATGGTGCTTGTATTATCACAATAGATTGGAATGGCCTCGTCATACTCAACCTGTATATCTGTCAAAGCTTGTTTCATCCATAGAACCTGGGTACAACATGATGCTACTACAATATACTATGCCTCGGCCCTAGATAAGGATATTGATGATTATTTCTTTCTTAGCCAAGATACTAAACACTCACCCAAGTAGAACATTTCTCCACTAGTGCTTCGTCAGTCATCAATGCAACCTACCCAATCTGCATCTATGTAGGCAATAAGTGATAGATCCTTTCCTTTTGGATACCATAATCCAAACTCTTATGTTCCTTTGAGATATCTGAAAATCCTCTTCACTGCTAATACATCTGATTCCTTTTGTGCTTCTTGAAATCATGCCACCTGTCCAACTGCATGCATTACATCTAGTCTATATGTTGTCACATATAGTAACGTACCAATCATTGACATGTATTGCCTATGTTCTGTAGACTTTGAAGCATCATCTTTGCTCAACTTGCAACAGGTTTTCATAGGAGTGGTAACTGGTTTGCAATCTTCCATTCCAAACCTCTTTAGCATTTCTGACGCAACACCCCTACCTTAGCAGGTTTTGCTCGACCTCTCGGTCTAAGGACCATTCTTAATCTCCCCTTTGAGTCTAATTGAATATTTGATTCCGCACAGGAATCTTCAACACATAAGTGTTTCCACAAGTACTTTTCAGAAGTTATGCCTGCGCGAATGAGCATAAGGCGTGAACCTCCTTCCACGTGGCTAAATTGATGTGACCTAAACCTTCGCCCGAAAAGGTATTTCAGGTCTTGTGACTTCTTGATTTCTGATGTGAGTCCCTCTGAATCCTTCAATCTCCAAAACCCTGAAAAGGGATAACGGATCCCTGAATCCTCCCTTTATGTATCCACTATGTGACTTCAGTCATGTCATCGGGTCCACCTCCGAACGTGTCAGGATTTCGCGACTCGTGATTTCACGATACAACACTCCTCTTTTCCCCAAATTCCGAAATCACAACTTCTCTACTGGGGATCGATGGTCCAGATCCTTCCACAATCTGACGGTCTAGATCCCGTCGAGATTTCGTAAATCGGGAGTTCGCGACTCTCGACTCCGAGTCACAAATTTCTCCACAACCCCGAATTCTGAAACGACGAAATCCAAGAACAAGATCAACGACTCTCGTTGATCCAGATCTGATGACTACTCTTCCTCCTAAGCTTACGATTGTGTAAGGACTCTCTCCATACCCTTTCTGCTGATCTGTGAGATCTAATGGCCCACAGAACTTCAGTGATTCTTCCTTTAAGAATTTCAGTTGTCTATCCATACTTCTCAAAGACTCCTAGCCAAATGACTTGGCGTCCTTTCCTCTTGAACTTGGTTATGCGAGGTGACTCCAAACCTCGTCTTCCCTTCGAACTCTTCGAAGTCTCTTTTCTTCCTGAGCTTATACTTGACGCAACTCAAGGATTTCTAAGGGATTCTTGCATGCACTCCTTGTAGCATTCACAATAACCTCTGGTTATCTAAACCTTCAACTCTACACACTCCTTGCAACAACAGTTCTTCAATCTCTTCCCCTGGTTGATAAAGTCTAAGACTTCAACCGACCTATGCACACCTTGCACAACTCTGTGCTATACTTGCACTTCTACTGGTATGAGAACAACAATATCTCTCCTAAGATTTTCTGAGATAAAACTCAGAACCTCATCAACGCACTCTTTGTGGACTTTCACTGCACTCCTTGCAGGAATTCTCAGGACGAGAAACAATTGAAACTCATACTCCCTTCCACACAGACTTCATACATTCAACATGAAATCACAAGCATACACACACATAGCATTGAAACAAATGCATAACAAGAATATAAGAAAACTGTAAACATACCATTCAATAGGTGCAAATAGAATTCATAAACACCATGAGATTGGATCAAAGCATTTGTATATTAATACAAGTTCTTCCGTACATGGGTTCTATAGCAACAACTATCTTCTTATACAATTTCCACAATCTCCGTTCTTATTTGTGCGCTTGCTCTACAGCTTCTTGCTCTTACTCTTACAATGAGAATAATTCTTCCCAATATAATACATATGAGGGAGATTCCTATAGTTTTCCCTCCTACAACTCTAAGCTATCTAATCAAATTAAAAGCCACAACTACTTTACCTTTATTACAATAAATGTCTACAGTCGACAGATGAGAGCTACGCTCAAGATATGCGCTACAATTCCCCAAAGCATTTAAGAACAATTACATATTTTCAGATTTTACATTTATGTGCTCTTCTTTGAATTTCAAAATATCTTCAAAATGTGTGCTGGTGCATATCCAGCTTTCCTCATCTTTTGTGCTTGCTTTGCTAGCTTGCTTACGATGCTCCTACATCATACTCCTCTAGCTGAAAAATTCATGAACTCATGTTCATGATCTCCTGCACCGTTTGTCCATGTTTCTAAATATTTTCTTCACCTTCCCAAATAGCATCCTCAATCGAGTGCCCTTTCCATTTTACTAAGTATTGAAAACACATCTTTCTCTGGGTCTTCTTGCTAACTCTCTGATCAATGATCTTTTCCATCTATGGATTTTCATCTACAGGCATATGTTTGACCCATTGAACTTCTTTTGGATCCTCTGATCCGTCTGTTTCATATGATCTATAAGGATATAGATCTGCTATGTTGAATATGGGTGATATTCCAACCTTATCTGGCAATTCTATTTCATAAGCATTGGCCTCAAATTTCCTCAAAATTTTTCACGGCCCTATCATTTTCATCTTCATCTTATTATATGTTCTCCTTGGGAACCTTTCTTTTCTTAGATGAACTAAAACTAAATCTCCCACTTCGAACTAAAGTTCTCTTCTATGTTGATTTTCTCTGTGCTTGTATTCCTAGTTGGAATTTTGTAATCGCTCTTTAATCTTGTTGTGGAGCTCTTGCATCTCTACTACAAAATCTTCTACTCCAACACTTCTAAAATCACTATGCTCCAAGTCTCTCAACTCAGATACTCCTCTCAGCTTCATTCCATACATTATCTGAAATGGGCTATGTCATGTGCTTTTGTTAGTTGAGTCATTATATGCAAATTCCACTTGTGCCAGAATCTGATCCCACTGACTGTGATGTTCAGCTACTAAACTCCTTAACAAGTCTCCCAAACTTTGGTTTACTACCTCATTTTGTCCATCCGTCTCAGGGTGATTTGCTGAGCTAAAAGATAAATTTGTTCCCAGCTTCTTCCATAATGTCCTCCATAAATGACCAACAAATTTGGTATCCATGTCCGAAACAATACTCTTGGGTAAGCCGTGAAGTCTAACAACTTCTTTGAAAAACAGGTTTGCAATGTGTGTTGCATCACTGGTTTTATGATATGGAATGAAATGTGTCATTTTATAGAATCTGTCGACTACCACGAATATGGAATCACAACCTCTTTGTGTTCTTGGCATCCCTAACACAAAATCCATGCTTATCGCATCCCATGGCCTCTCTGGTACTGGAAATGGTTGATACAATCCTGTATTCTGTCTTTTTCCCTTCGTGTGCTGGAAAATTCTACATTTGTTGAAAAAATTCTTGACATTTGTCCTCATCCCTAGCCAATAATATAAGTTGTTCAATTGCGCAAATGTTTTATCATGACCTAAATGTCTAGCCAATCCCCCACTATGTTTTTCCTTTAAAAGATTCTCTCTCATAGAAATCTTCGGGATACACAACTAATTTCCTTTGAATAATAATTCATCCTGAATTAAATATTCAATATATTGGCTTCTGTCTCTTAGAACAGGATTCTCACATGCTTCATAAGTGTTGGGTTACGAAAAAGGTATAAATATCTTCCTTTTTCCCACAGTTCATGATATGATTTTGATTGATTCTTTAGATAGTTAGGGATAGATGGGAAAGAATATGATTAATATGTCTCTTAGGGTTGTTATTAAATTTTTATTAAATAGATTCTAAATTACGATTGGAATGGTTTGATTTTGTTGCAGAATTGGATAAATAACTGTCAAAGATAACCAAAGAGATTTTGGCTATGCGCAAGCTATTGAAGGTTGAAGAATTTTTAGGCGCAAAGTAGTTTGAAGATAATGCATTTTCTATATTGTAATTTTATAATAGTAAAGAAATCCTGAGGATCTTTTGATCCTCAGTATAGCTTGATTTACCCAAACTATTGTAATATATAAGAGGGTAATAGATCCAGAAAAAACAAGGAAAAAATGCATTCAAGTAATTAGATTCAGAATTGTTCTGCGCAAACAGTTTTTGTAAATGTTTTACCAGCCATGGAATCAATGAAAGTTTTGAGTGTTTTTATCATTTCCATGCTCTGAGTTTCTCATAGCAGTAATTCTGAAGATCGAGGGCCCAGTTTGAAGGAGTTACTGTCGCATTCTATAATTGTATCAGTTCGAAGTTTGATTTCCATTTTATGATTCAGATCTCTTTTACAATAGCCAAGGATAAATGCATAAGTTTGTTAATGATTTTATGATTGTTTGCGTATAGAAGATAGACATTTCCCTCAAGTATTAATGATTTCTGTTATGATTTCCATTTCTAAAGTTATTGCTTAACAGTTCCTCACATTTTCATCTGCGTTGGTCCTTTTCCTTAGATTTACAATTGTTGTTCCTTTCGGTTAAAGTTAAAATAGTTGTTCCTTTCAGTTAAAGTTACAATAGTTGTTCCTTTCGCCAAATTTACATTAGATGTCCCTTCTGATTAGATTATAATTGTTGTTTCTTTCCACAAATAGAGTAATTTGTCATTTCCTTTCCATTAATTAGAATTCATAATTGATAGTTAATTTTGCAAGTCCTTAGTTAGATTCAATTACTGCTTTCTAGTTAAGTGAATTCAATAGATTAATTAGTTCCTTTCCATTTCACAGCATCTTAGTAATCAGATTTCAATTCCATTTAGTTCTTAGAATCTTTACTGAACGTTTGAGGAACTTGATTGTTGATGAACTCAGATTTGGTTTAGCTACACGATTTTAGGCTACCTGCATAGACTTTGCTGATATTCTTGAGATAAAAGATGAATCTCCGAGTTGATAAATTAATGTTAAACTAAGGTTGTTTTTAGGACATCTTTAGACACCAACAATAAGCATCCTTGAAATATGAATCATCTTTGTACATATCTTTAAGGTTATCAAAACCTAAGGTCTTCACATGAAACTCCTGCAAAATCAAACATTTCCTGCTCAATGCATCAACAACCTTGTTAGCAGTTCCAGAAATGTGCTTTATCACAAAAGTAAAGTTCTGCATAAACTCAACCCATTTTGCATGTTTTTGGTTCAACTTCTCTTGTCGAGTTATGAATTGTAAAGCATAGTTGTTGCTATACAAGACAAACTCTTTCGGAACCAAGTAATGCCTCCATTTCTTCAGTGCTTGTATGATTGTGTAAAACTCTTTATCATATGTGGAATATTTCATCTTTTTCTCATTCAGCTTCTCACTGAAGTATGCAATCGGCATGTTGTCTTGACTTAATAATTCTCCAGTCACAAATCCACTTGCGTCACATCTGACTTGGAATGTTTTGCTGAAATCTAGCAGAACCAGAACTGGTTGTCCAGTTATCTTCTTCTTCAATAACTTGAAACTTTTCTTCGCTTCCTCTATCCAATGAAAAGATTTATGTCTTTTCTTGATTGTGTCCATCATTGATGCACTAATTCCACTAAAATTTCTGATGAACTTCCTATAAAAGCTAGCTAATCCATGGAAGATTCTAACTTCAAATATATTCCTTGGCGATGACCAATCTCTGATTGCTTTTACTTTCTCAAGATCCATTTTCAATTCATTTAAAGAGATCACAAAACCCAAATAAATGAGTTCTTTCTTCATGAAAGATGACTTATTCTAATTTATCAACAACTTATCTTGCTGCAATCTCCTCATCACTAGAGTTAGATGTCCCAAATTCTCTTCCTCAGTCTTACTGAGGATCAGTATATCATCAAGATACACAATTACAAACTTTCCAATGAAATCCTTCAAGACTTCGTTCATTAATCTCATAAAAGTACTTGGCGCATTCGTCAAACCAAAGGATATGACAATCCATTCATACAGTCCTTCATTTGTCTTGAATGTTGTCTTCCATTCATCACCTTCCCTCATTCTAATATGATGATATTTGCTTTTCAAATCAATTTTTGAAAAAAACTTTTCTCCACTCAAGTAATCCATCAAGTCATCCATCCTGGGTAAAGGAAATCTATACCTGATGGTGATTTTGTTTATAGCCCTCGAGTCTGTACACATTCTCCATCCACCATCCTTCTTCAGACTTAACACTGTTGGCACAGCACATGGACTCAAGATTTATCTAACCAACCCTTTGTCCATCAAATCCTCGACTTGCTTCTTAACTTCTTCATTCTCATGTGACGTCAATCTGTACATTTCTTTGTTTGGTAAACTTTCTCTTGGTATAAGGTTAACGTGATGGCTTATACTTCTGATGGGCAGAAATGAACAAGTCAAATCGTCCACCACGATATCAGCGAAATTCTCCAGCAGTTCTTGAATTTCCTTTGGTAAATAGATTAATTAGTTCCTTTCCATTTCACAACATCTTAGTAATCAGATTTCAATTCCATTTAGTTCTTAGAATATTTGGTGAACGTTTGAGGAACTTGATTGTTGATGAATGCAGATTTGGTTTAGCTACACGATTTTAGGCTACCTGCATATACTTTGTTGATATTCTTGAGATAAAAGATGAATCTTTGGGTTGATAAATTAACGTTAAACTAAGGTTGTTTTTAGGACATCTTTAGACACCAACATTTTGGTGCCATTGCCAGGGAGAATGCCAAAGGTAGCATAGGTTGTGTCTCTAGAGGACCAGGTATTGAATATGGAAGGTAATAACCTACGCAGGTAATAAGTAAAATGCTTATGCCAACGCTTACCTCTAGTTGACACTTAAGAGGCTTCATAGGTGCTTTCTTTTGTTGAAATTTCTTTTGTTGTTGTGTGAAGTGTGTATGACTACAAAAAAGGATCTTGAAAAACCAAAAACCCCACCAAAAATTACCAAAACCCAGGGTTCGATGATCCCGAGAAGAAGCACTTTCATAGACGAAATCTTCAAAAAGGGTGAATCTCAAGCTTCAGTTGGACCTAGGAAAGGACCCACCTAAATCCCTCAGGCAGTAGTTTCACCAACTATGGCCCACATTGAGATTCATAGAAAATTTGAAGGGAACGAGTAGAGTTTTCAGAATACATATCTCCCACCGCTCAACCCCTTAGAAGAGGGAAGCTCTAATAATCTGGAGGAAGGAATAGGAGAAACTAGTGAGGTTTCCAAGGCATACCCACCACCACCACCACCAACTGATCCTGAATCTCCTGCGAAAGAAGAAGGCATATCCAAAATCCTAGATAAAGGGAGTGCAGTCAAATTCCTTGGAAGACCAAATAATCAACAATTTCAAATAGAATACCCAGATCAAGAACCTCTTGAAAATTTTTGGCACATTTTTGATCAAATGGCACAAGCAAATCAACAAAAACCCCAGACCTCCATGCTGGAGTATCCAATAGTTGATCCAATTGCCAATGCCCCCATGAAAGCAATCCCCTTACAAAACCTTCCAACCTTCCATGGACTAATTTCAGAAGATCCGGATGCATTCCTATTTGAATTTGGTGTCCTATGTAGAGGGTACGATTACACCTCTGAACCCCAAAAATTAAAACTATTCCCCTCTACCTTGAAGGGAGTAGCATTACGCTGGTTCATGGGATTGGGAGGTGGAACCATCAATTCATGGGACCAGATGAAAAAAACCTTCTTGTTAAAATATCAAGATTATTGCAGAACCAGAGACCTAAAAGATGAAATCTTTCAAATGATTGTGAAAGAAAATGAATCATTATAAGAATATGTCGAAAGATTTCAGTATAATTTACAAAGATCACCCTATGGTACATTACCAAGTGAATTACTAGCAACTTTGATCAAAGGCATGAGAGATGAATGGGTACAAACATTGAATTTAATGGGGAAAGGTGACATTTATCATGAAACTTATGAAGATATTGTTCTATTGTGTATCAAGTTCTCACTAGGAAGTACACGGACCAGGTCAGGAATATGGATGTCCCTCACAAGAAATAACAATATCTCCACCGGGGGTGTTACGCGAGCTGAAGTCGGTAATCTCCTAGAAAACTTTAAAACAAATATTTCAAACTAAACAATTGGATGTATTGCAAGCCAAACAAAAAAAGGTAGAGGCAGAGCAGGCCTTGGCTATATTTTTCCACAGGTGTAGAAAGAAACATGGTCCAAGGGAATGCCCCTTGGATATAGTTAGGGTTTGCGCTATTTGCACCAAGGATCACGACACAGAGGAATGCACATCACTCCCTGGATTGAAAGTTGTATTCAAAGAAGCAGAAGAGGAAATAGAACCATTATACATGATGACTCAGTGTCATTAGTGGCAGTCCCGGCCTCAAAATACATTTCATGACCCTTCCTGTTTCTTTACTGGACAGTACAATCAACAGCAGAATCCTGGATAGTATAATCAACAATAGAATTTTGGTAGCACATGGCAGGGTCAGCCATTTACTAATCAGAATTGGAAGCCCCAGTAGTACCCACCTGCAATTCCTACCTGGACAAACCAGTCTGCCACAAACCCCAACTGGAAAAATCAACCAACTACAAGTTCCAATTTTCCAAATTCACAATACACCACCTCATCCTGGAAAAATTCGAATAATAACTACCCTCCACAATGGCCTAACTCGACTTCCCAAAACCCAAATTGGAACCAGAACTGGCAGCGCCCCATGGGGATGAATAACCAACCTATGGGGATGACCTCTCAAACCCAACCTCTATTACAAAATCCACTCCCATTGCCCCAATCACAATTTCACCCTCAATTACCTGCCCAACCCCACCCGAATCCCAATAACAGACCATCTCAGCTCGTCCAGATTATGGAAAGTGGAGAAGGAGAAATCAATTTAGTAGGGTGCAATGAACTTCGGTTAAGATCAGGGTGCATCATCTCTCCTGAACAAAATGATGTTCCCCAAGAATGGGGGAATGAAAAACAAGCAGCAATAACACCCTCGACTGTGGTAATAACAGAAGAAATCAGGCAAGGGAGGAACACAGTCGAATCACAAGACTCTGATAAGGATGCAATTCCCTCCCCTTCGTTCCCCAAAAGACTGATGATAGCAAAACCCACCGTATATCCTAACTTTGACATTGTAGGGGAACTCAGGAATTTATACATCAAAATTCCACTCCTGCAAGCCCTGCAAGACATATCGATCTACGCAAAGACAATCAAGGAGCTATGTGGGAGGAATCCCATCAGAAAAATAAAAAATGCATCATCAACAGTTCATGTAGTGGGAGCCTTATCTGATCTAATTTTGGGTAGAGAAACACCAGTTAAATATGCAGATCCGGGGAACCCCATAGTAACAGTGCAGATTCAGGGTTGTTCCTTTCCAAATTCCCTAGTTGATTTGGGGGCGGCCATCAATATTCTAACTATGGAAACTTGCAATGCCCTGGGTCTTCACTCTTTTGACCCAACCCCAATTATGTTGCAATTGGCCAAACGATCAGTGGTCAAACCACTTGTCACACTACATGATATAGCCATTTCAGTTGATTCTTTGGAATATCCCACAGATTTTCTCATCATCAACCCAAAAAGTGGACTTGAAGTGGCTTGCGAAAGATGATGTGTACATAGGTTGTCGATCAGGTACAATGACAATTGCTAGAGGAGGGGTTACAAGGAATCTCATCTTATATCCTCTAGCCAAACCTAGTCCAACGATTGTACACCCGCAGTTGCCACCACCACGATATCCTGAGAAGGATCTGCGTGCCCCACTAATGATGGAAGAAGCCCTCAAGCACAAGAGTCAGCTAGAGGATGATGTAATCAGTGGGTTTATTAAAAACCCAACCGTTGTAAGTAACCCAACATGCCAGAAGCTCCAAGATGTTCTAGACTGTGAAGCACAGGGAGACCCACTAGAAGATTTAATGGAACAACAAATTATGACTACCACTGTTCACAACAGAAAATCCGTTGAGATCACACCAGGGAAGTCTCTTAACATTAATTCCAACCTAGAAGAGAAACAACAACAAAAGCTAATCCAAACTCTCTCTAAATACTAGCAAGCTTTTGCCTGGGAGTACTCTGATATGAAAGGTATTGATCCATAACTCTGCACACACCACATTTATATTGAGAAATACGTCCGACCTATCTGACAATCGCAAAGAAGACTGAACCCCCACCTTAGATATATTGTTAAAGAAGAGCTACAAAAGCTGTTGGACATAGATTTTATATACCCTATCTCAGATAGTCGATGGGTTTCCCCATTAGTCATCGTCCCAAAGAAAAACAGGAAGTGGTGAATCTGCGTTGATTACAGGGAACTAAACAAGCTACTCAAAAGGATCATTTTCCATTACCTTTCATCGATCAGGTCCTAGATACCTTTCCAAGGGAGAAATTCTTCTCTTTCCTAGACAGTTTCAGCGGCTACAATCAGATCCAGATTACCCCAGAAGATCAGGATAAAATGGCATTCACATGTCCCTAGGGTACCTTTGCCTATAAAGTATTTCCCTTCGGACTTTGTAACGCTCCAGCTAAATTCCAAAGGGCCATTCTGAGCATATTCAGTGATCTGATTAGTGAAGGGCTCGAAGTCTACATGGATGATTTCACTCTGTACGATGACGACTTCGACCAAGCCTTGAATAATCTGGAGAAGGTATTGGAACGGTGCATTGCTACCAAGTTATGTTTAATCCATGAAAAATGTCACATGATGATGAGAGAAGGTGTGGTATTAGGAAATTACATTTATGAAAATGGAATTAGAGTAGACCCAACAAAAATTGAGGTAATTCTTAATCTACCGACTCCACACACACAAACTGAGGTACGTAGTTTCCTTGGTGCTTCAAGATACTATCACAGATTTATGCCAAATTTTTCAAAAACCGTTGCACCTTTACATGCTTTGACAGGTAATGTAGAATTTCAATGGTCTGATAAATGCGATGTGGCTTTTGCAGGACTCAAGAAACTGATCTCAACAACGCTAGTGTTAAGGGGACCTAATTGGGAAATACCATTTCAAATTTCCACTGACACCTCAAACATTGCCATAGGCATTGTTTTGGGACAGGAAGAAGAAAAGAAGCCCTATGCCATTTATTTCATTAGTAAGAATCTAACTCCAACTAAACTTAATTATACTATAATAGAGAAAGAGTTCTTAGCTATTATACATGCCATCAATAAATTTCGTCATTATATAACAGGCTATCCAGTTATCCTGCATACTAATCATTCTTCCATTAGATATCTAGCTAATAAACCAATTACTAATGGATGGGTCACTCGATGGTTTTTATTATTGCAGGAATTTGATATCACCATCAAAGATCGACCTGGGAGAGAAAATCTTGTCCCAGACTTCCTGTCTCGATTCCCAAAAATAGACGACTCATTAACAACTAAGGATCAATTCCCGGATGAGCATCTGTTTGTTGATGACACAAAACCACCTTGGTACACTGATGTAGCAAACTATCTAGCAGTGGGAAGATTACCGACACATTTATCATCAAAGGAAAGACGACTGATTTTCCAGCGTAGCGCACGATTCACTTGGATCAGTGGATATCTTTTCCACACAGGAGTTGATCTCCAGATCCGGCGATGCGTACAAGAGGACGAAATCTATGACATACTGAAAGCAGGACATGATGAGCCCTGTGGGGGGAATTTTGCAGACTGTAGGACTGGATACAAAATCTTATATATGGGCTATTATTGGTCCTCAATATTCAGAGATGCCAAGAAATATGTCCAGACATGCGACAGCTGTCACCAGATGGGGAAACCAGGTCAGGCTGATGAAATGCCTTTGAAAACACAACTAGTTGTAGAACCATTTGAAAGATGGGAGATGGACTTCGTCGGCCCCTTTAATCCAAAGTCAAATCAAAGGGCCTATATTCTCATTGCAATGGACTACATGACCAAATGGGTAGAGGTGGAAGCTTTACCAAATGCAACAGAAGAAGTAGTCATCAAATTCCTTTTCAAATTGTTTATATAGTATGAACTACCCAGAGAAATAATTACTGATGGAGGGTCACAATTTACAGGCCATAGAATCACAGCCACCCTGGACAGCTATCACATCAAGCACAGAGTTACTTCTCCATACCACCCATAAGCAAACAGGCAGGTAGAAAGCACCAATAAGGTCCTAGAGGCAATTCTGACGAAGATTGTCTCAACAAACCAACATAATTGGGCTACTGAGATCCCAAATGCCTTATGGGTTTATCATACAACCTAGTGTAACACCACTGGCTACTCTCCTTACCATCTAGTCTATGGTAAAGAACCCATCTTCCCAATAGAATTTGAGATCAAGACCCTAAGAATGGCCCAGGAAATTGGACTAAATCTTACATAAGCACATAAAAGACACCTTCAGCGACTCAACGAATTGGATGAAGCACACTTGTCTGCTGTGGAGTGCACAGTTGTTATCTAGCGATAGATAGCAACCTGGCATGACAAGCATATCAATAAGAAATCATTCAAGAAAGGCGATTGGGCACTCCTTTGTGATTCCAGATTTCAGGACTTTCCTGGGAAATTACAAACACGATGGCTAGGGCCATATGAAATTAATGAAGTCCATGATAATGACATGGTTACTTTGAGCACCATCGATGGGTCTGGATCACCCTTTCTGGTCAATGTACACCAGCTGCGACTTTACCACCAGCCACCTTCAAAAAATTCTTTCTACCAAGAAGTAAGTAAAGACCCTATGGTGTAGATTTTGGCTGGATGGGAAGGTAACCCAGCCACCCCAACTCCATAAATGATGTATTCTATTTATATTGTACATACTGTACATAGTTTTCCAACTGAGTGGTTAGTTTTTCTTTGTTTTATAACAAGTCATCTAGGAAACAAGAATCGGGATAGATAACTACAATTAGCACCTTCTTTTGTTCCATACTCCCATTTTGTTTTATCATACAGACTCTGTCTTTTACAAGATCATGACGATGTTGTTCCCTTCTCACACGCCTATTGTTCCTTTTTGAACGAAACAATTGTTGTTCCTTTCTCGCATGTCGGTTGTCCTTTTTTTTGAACGGAACAATTGTTGTTCCTTTCTCGCGTGCCTGCTATTCTTTTTTGAATGGAACAATTGTTGTTTCTTTCTTGCGTGTCTGCTGATCTTTTTTTAATAAAACAACTGTTGTTCCCTTTCTCATGTGCATGCTATTCCTTTTTGAATGGAACAACTGTTGTTCCCTTCTCGCGCACCTGCTGTTCCTTTTTGAATGGAACAATTGTTGTTCCTTTCTCGCGTGCCTGCTGTCCTTTTTTTGGAACGGAACCATTTTTGTTCCTTTCTCACGCACCTATTATTCCTTTTGAACAAGAACAAATGATTTTCCTTTTCGCACGATCATCATTCCCTTCTTTATCATTCAAACACTAGCCATTCCTCCGTAAGTGCATCTTTCATCAAATAATTATCACCAACACTACCTCTAATCGTCATTACAACAATTTGTCATTATTTTGTGGATGGTCC
>JZKD02S1719794.1:960300-971150 GCA_000966675.3 Picea glauca
GCCACTGCATGTTTTGGTAGCAATTTGGGCCATTTGTAATTCAATATACTTATGGTGAAGATATTAAGGGAACTAACTGGATATGTTTTGGTAGCAATTTGGCAATTAACTTTGTGATTTATTTTACTTTTACTAACAAAAGTTGAGTCATTTTCTTCACATCGTAGACACGATTCTATAGAATTCAAACTAATATTTTTATAGAATTAGTTGGAAGTTTAGTAAAAAAATATTAGATATTATAATTAGTACAATGCTTTACAGTATAATCTGTCATGAATGCTAAAACACCAGGTCAGGTATTTGTCTTTTAAGGAAACCACTTGTGAGTGGGTAGTTTTTCGTGAGTTGATCATAGCAATATTTTTAAATCAATGAATTTATAATTTCATTATAGTCCAATTTCAATTTATAGTAATTAAGTGTTTATAGTAACCAACTTCATGATATTCTTTCTTACCCATGTTCATAACTTTAGCTAGCTAAACAACATTTCTATTATGTTGTTTTAAAAATACAATGTTTTTCTGCGGCTCATAATTAAAAATCTCGTTAATGGATTAAGATTCATATAATGGGAAAAAGTCAAATTTTGTTTTATTATCATAATTAAGTAAATATTTTAAAATAGTAATCAACTTCATTCAAAACTTTAGCTAACTTAACAATTGTTTGCTTCTGTTACTTTCAAAATACAATTTTTTTCAACCCATAATAAGTAAAAAAATGTCAAAGTATCTTTATTCACTCTTATGGTCATGGAATAACACCAAATTGGTGTATGAGATCTCTTTGTTTGTGCTTGACTTGTGTAACACAATTTTAATATAAAATGAAATCACATCCTAGGACATGCAATTTATGGATAACAACTATTTAAGTTTGAGAGGGATTAAATATAGAATGAAATCATCTTAAAACATGAGAATTATGGATAAGATTTGTAAGTTATAAAGAGACCAAAATTAGTCTATATCTTAATGTTATACGCTAGATAGGGTCTAAAATGTATATCTTAATTTATATAGTGTTTGTAAATATTTATTTTCAATTTATTATAATTTTAAATGTTTTGTTTGTATGATTGAAGAAATTGAAATTGAAATTTTCATATATGTAGCAAAATATATTTTGTGATGAGTTTTCAAATATTTTTGCTCCATACATTCCACAATATTTTATTACCTTGTATTTTTGGTAACTTTGATTTAGTTTATGATGCTATTATTTTCCTTTGGTTTTCGTCCATCATTGTCTCTTCACCCTCTTAATCGGTGCATCTTCTTCATCTTTTATTCCTCTCAAAAGCACCAGTGACATATTTGTGATTATTGAAAAGTTACATGATCATTGAAAATATATTGCTAGGTGTGGAACGAAGATTAACCTTGTAAAGTATTCATTTTCCAACCAAAAACAAAATATTTTGATCTTTAAATAACATAACCACCCCAATTCGCTTCGGTGTTCCTTTTCCCCTGTTTTGAGGGAATACTAGTAATTATTACGTTGAAGGCATTCGTTTGTGGGGATTTTTTCCTCATGGCCTTCATCGTCTGTCAAATGCCAATAAAAAATTGTCATCTGTTAATCAAGAATTGATCATTCATCTCTCCACATATCTTATCCTTCACCGACTCTAAGTGGCGGCTTCTTCATCTTTGTTTTCCCTTTGTTTCCAGTCCTTATTCCTTTCTATCTGTGATGCACCTTGGATCACAAATCCATTTCTCCCTCGTTACATACCTACTCTTGTCCCTTTTTTTTCCGCTTGTTTTTGTTTCAATCTTCACATAATTTTCATTCTCTCTCTATCATTTGCTAATATGTCCACAGATTTCAGGACTATACTAGGGTCAGTAGTGGCGACAAAGGTCACCAACACCATTATTGGTCCTCTCTTCAAATAGTTGAAGGATGTTATGAAGTTGGGGGAGAATGTTCAACTTCTCAACACGAAACGTGCATGTATGAATGAGTCGTTATGCTATATTCAAAACCATTTTGAATATCAACAAAGGCAGCTGCCAGAGTTAGTGGAAAGATGTCTGGGAAAGAACAAGGAATCCCTTGAACAAGACAAATCCCTCATCCATTGTGCCAACAGAAGGTGAGGATGGTGTCTCAGTTGTTTCCTCTTATGTAGCCCCAAGATCCTCGCAGAAATTAGAGAATGGAAGACCAGATGTAGTGAGCTCTACCAACAATTTCATTCTTCTCTTTCAACAGATGCCAATACTGCCCAGATTCTGTAGTTCACACAACCTCAACTAGAATATGACATATTGGAGCCCTGTTTCTTGGTTAGTATCAGTGGAAATGAATATCATATATTGGAGCCCTCCTTCTTGATCAATAATAGCATTTGTACTATGATAATTGTCCATGACAATTACTGGGGTGGTAAATGCAATCTTTCAGCGAATTACTCCCAATTCTGGTGGCCAGGTTCTCATTTTCATATCTACACCGATGCATATGCGAATATCTAGCTTTGGGGGTAATCCTTCACAAATTCGTGTGTTAGATATGGCCATTAATACATATTCCATCATCTGAGAACTACGGGAGTTGTTTTCTTTCAGCAGCACAAAAATCCATGAATGGAGAATTTCTCAGCTCAAGCTAATCTCAAAGCTTACTGAAGAAAACCAAGATCTAATTACAAAAGCTCTCCTTCAAAGATATTGGCAAGCCTAACTTCTAATCCTTCATTGCATAGGTATTTATTTATTTATTTCAGTTCATTGATTAATTACCCTTAGCCCTGTTTTTCTACTATTTTCTCTCTCTTCAACCCTCCTCTCCTCCTCGTTGCATCTTCCCATACAAAGCTAATGAATGGACGAATGTTATTGATAAAAGAAGTAGAGCTATCTTTTGTTCCTTCCATTTTTAGTTTGAATCCCACTGATATCCCTTTTCCTTACTCTTATCCTGCTAATATCCATTTTCCTTACTCTAATCTTCTCTTATCTGTGCTAAACATTCATATTCACCATAGAAATATATGTAAACCCCCTTCATAATTCCGAGGTTGGGTTTGCACAAAAGCATGAACAAATTTAATTCAAAGGTCGTCCCTAAATTCATTGTATGCATAAAGGTCAGCCTTGATCTATTTTGTGTTTCCATCTATAATCTGATGCCATCAGTTTAGATTTTTCAATGGGCTCAAAATTTAGGTTCTTATGAATATTTTAATGGCTTCCTACCTTTGACATTCAAGGAGGGAATTTATGTTCAACATTATAATATACGAGGTTTGTAAAATAAACAAGCAATCCTACTGTTTATTCTCCTTATGTCCTGAAGTCAAATTGCTTCTGCTTTTGTTCACATGAGCTCTTTGATTTTGCCTCGGAACGGTCTAAGTGGGAAATTGGCTACTTTCTATTTTTAAATAAATTGATTTCTTGTATATTATTTCTTGTTATCATTTGGGTACAATTGTATACTCATGAACATATATCACAATGGATATGTTACCAGCAACACCTAAGTATTTTTTCATACATAACTGGTCAAAATTTAGATTACACGGAGGACCTATTGAGGGGTTTGAGATCCTTTTACTCAATAGTAGGAACCAAACCTGCCTTAGAGGCCCAATTAGACTCTGTAGCGTTTGATGAGTGGAATGGTTCTCCAGATATTTCGATCTAGCCAATTTATCGATGGGATTTACTAGTGACTAACAGGGTATCTTTCTGTGAAAATTCCTCCTTCAGGTTAAAAGATTATCTTTTTGTATTTTCTATAATTATTAGATCAGTCCAATAAATGAGGGTGATGGTATAAAACAAATTATAGAAGAAAATAGTAACTACTGAAGAATGTTGAGCTTGGGATAACCCTTGTGCTCTGGCATGCAGACAATGATATTCACACCTATTACAAGTCTAGTAATAATACGTTAACTTGTTGGTGTTTCAACACTAACTGAGACAACAATTATGGAAAGAAAATACACATGAAATAAAAATAAGTGCAAGAAAAATAGTTTCTTCAACTCTACCATCAATCACATATTAACACAACGATTCACTTTTCATCATTTAGAAAAAAAGAATTGTTTAAAGTACTAAAAAGATAGATTATCAATAAATTCAGAAAATCTTACTCATTACCGCATCAACTATTGAATTCAGAGATGGAAGTAGTTCCTCCTCAATCCAATCACATAATGCTTTTGATGAAAATAAAATTTGTCTATGGCTCTAAACATAACTTCTTAATTAAAGTTGCTCAGAAATAATTCTTTACAATTCTAAAAAAAAGGGGTCTTTCCCAAAACCATCGACCTTTCCCAAAAGTTCGATCCTCTTATTTATAAATAATTACTAACTTAAAATAGATACTAAAAGTTTGTGTTAAGTAAAACAAAAGAAGGACACGTGGTGCTTTATCTCTTTGTTATCTTGAGATCGTCCAGTCGTTCTACTAGAGTAGATGACTCTTCTCATACTTTGACCACTTGACGAAGAGATCCTAGCATGTGTTGGCATATGAGAATCTATGTTGGTCCATTGGGGCTGAGAGGGTTTCCTTTATCTCTATTTCTCATTCTCTATATCTGATCATCTTGGCACCTAAACGTTGCAGTACTGCATGAGCCTTGATCGGGTGTTCCATAAACTTATTTACCTAACTTGGTGTCATGCTCACCACCTGTGCGATCTCCACTTCCCATGTTGAGTCTGTTCTACATGTCGTTTGACTATTTCATGAAAATCAAAAAAGTCTTCAGGTGAGCCAAACTCTGGAAGGCCAATGTCTTTCATCTCCCGATTGATCTTCTCCCAGCTTTTCTCGCACTCGGCCCACCTTTCATGTATATTTTGTTGAGGTTCCTGGGCCATACTTAACCAGTATTCAGTTGCCTTCCTGATTCGGGAGATTCTTTTATCCATCAGCACTCAGATGCCATGCTCCTTCATGTCTCGGACCTTCTATACTTATTTGATATAATCTATTCATTCTACATCCCGGTATGCCTTTTCATACTATCTCTCCACGTCTTTATAGGTTTCCAGTTCCATGAGAGTGTCTTCTTGAAAATCGATTATGCATGCAGTGAAGAGATGTATTTTGCTCGTGAATTGTGCATATGATTCTCGAAATTCACCCTTCAGGAAAACAGTTTCTTGCGTTGAGTCCTAGTAATATTTCACCATATGGCGTAGATGGTCCAACTCCTTCTTTGTGGAAGCTAGTTCCTTTTCATCTCATTTTTCTCGATCTAGCGTGGCATCAATTATATCCATCCTTACGCCAATTAGCTCAGTTGTCTTCACATTTTCTGTGTTGAGCAGTTGTTCTTCTATGGTGATAAGAAGCATGCTATCCAGTGTGAGCCTCCTTTTCTTGGTTGTCGCCCTCATTATGGATTTCCTTTTTTTGTCATAAGCAATCGCTTGTATATCAGCGACCTCATCCACGGGATCAGGGATCTATTGGTCTCCCCAGGTCATAGTGTTTCCCAGGATTCCTGTCGTATATATTTTTTCTAGGACCCGCTCTTGTACTACTTTGACAGGGGAAAATTTTGTATGTTATATTGACTTTTCCTCTAGCTAGTGGAGTATCAGATTTAAATGGAGATACAGTCACATGCTCAACACTAACTTGGTGATCAACTATTGAGGTGTCGATATCTAGTTGCTACAATTCCTCTTCTTGTTTACCAGAGCCTAGCTCATCCTTGGTGTTGTCTTTCGGGGTCCCCGATAGGTCGATAAATTCAGTGTCTAGGATACTCTCGGCCTCATGGTCACCCTACCGAGGTTTTAGAATCGAAGAATCATAGGTTGGCACAAATGTTTCCCCTGATTATTTCTCCTCTGTGATTGGTACTGGAGTTATAAGCGAGACCTCTGAGCTCTCTTCATCATTATAGATGGTAATCAGATCAAAGAGGATGCTAGGCACACCCATTTCACCTGGTGTTCTTGGAATCTCCTACTGGTCTAGAATAGTCACCAGTCATCTGGCCTATGGTGACCGAACTCTGGGGTTTTTTGGATCAGCGGTTTCCTCCAATGGGGTTGATTCTGATCCATTTATTTCCTCCTCGATGTTGATTGGGTCAGTAGGGGTGATCCTTATAGGTTATAAAACTTGGGGATCATTTTCTAACCTCTGGATGACTCTTTGGGATTCTTCTAAAAACAACATCCCCCTCCTCTATGGCTTCTACTACTATGTTTTCTTCCCTAACCCTGAGGGATTCATGAGCCGTATGTTCTATCATTTTGACTTGCTCATCCATACTCATAGATTTAAACCTCGTCATATTTGGGTTAGCTTTTCTGTGTAGCACCTCCTCCCAGTCCTGAGCACATTCTGTAAAGATATCATCTTCAAACTTATCGTGTGTGTATGGCCAACAGGAAGAGACTTGTGATGCATGTTGAAGTAATGGGCCTCTAGGGTCATGTTTGCAAAATCGTCCTGTTGGGAATCTGTATTCCAGCTGGCTCAAACCCTCTTGTTTAGCTTGTTCAATATCCTCCACCATGTAAAACCCTACATGGAAACCATAGGGTATGAACGCTCACTTCTTGTCTTTAACCAGAGTGGCATTATAACCCTGCAGGATGGTTTGGTAATAGATTTATCCCACGACAAGACGGTCTAGGACATGAGCGGGGAGTAGATGTGGTGCGACGATAGCCCCAAACACCCTGATATAAGTATCGATTTCTTCTAGGTAACAATGGCCTACCTTTGAGATCATTTTCTTGGCCACTGCCAAAAGTCTTGGTCATTCTCTCTTAAAAATAATAAAATAAACCTGAGCTATAAATTCATCGCAGATGAGAGAATAGGATTTTTTGTACCTATTTTCCCACAAAATGCCGAAGTAGACATGTACAAGTAGCTCGGTGACATGCCAGCTCAGATTCATGCCTGCGAAGATGTTTCTTGCGTAGATTACATCCAACATGTATGATTCCATGTGAAACGTGGGTGCTTCTCCATCCTTTGGTGTCTTGGCTAGCAATATGTTGGTGCTCAATTGTTTAGAAATGATTTATCCCAAGTTGAAGTTACTCCCAGAGATGGCCACGGTGTATGCCAAAGGCATCCATGCCTCCGAAAACTTAGCGCAATCCCTCTCCTCATACAATCGGCAAATTAGATCCATTAAATATATGTATGGCTCCCTTAGATTTGTTGTCTTGTACCAGCCATTGCTCCAGTTTGTGAATTTTTTGTCTTCCATCCACCAAGAGGCCATCAATCTACTAGTGTCATGGAACTCATAGAATTTCACTATGAAATCCATGTTTAACCACTCCTCCGAGTCTCTGAGCTTGTAGTATTTTTGGACCTCCGTCGGGAGAAAAACACTAATGCATCCTCCATTCTCATCATTGACCAGACACTTCCTTGCGTCTGTATGATCGATTATTCATCCCAGGGTCTCAATACAGGGCAAGACCAGGGTTCGACAGGATACCATATGCAGGCATGACCACTGGATGTTCGAAAAAACCTGGTCATCGAGCATCCTTACATATGGGTCACTGTGGGGAATAAATTCTGGGTAATCTTCCCAGTTAATCCTCTTGAACAAATCTCCCCACTGCAAGAGCATTATCTTTGACCCAGTTCTCGCCTCTGTGTCGTTAAATGCAGGGGGCTGGGAAAATTCCTTCTTAGTAGACGTTTTGATGACCGACTCCACTTTAGCAAAAAAATCCAGCTACCTCGCAACGCCGGGAGAATATCCTTCACTGACCTCTGCTTCCTTCAACTTTGGTTCCCTTGGCGAACGTCTGGTCATTTTCTTCCTTGGAGGCATTTTCCTGTAGAGAGAGCAAAGTTAGACACTGTCTTGCAGAGAGGATATTGATATATAAATAAAATGTGACCGTCGAAATAATAAAATCAATACATACCTCTTATTCGCACTAGCTTAACTTGGTTTTGAAATTCTGAGAATTGAGTGCAACTCTTGAGACGCTTATTTCTCTCCTTTGACTGCTCTAAGAATGAGAAAATTTGTGTGCATAATGTTGGGGTTCGAAACTGTCTTATTAATTTAAACATAGAGAATACTTACCTTATCACACCAGTTCTTCAATTCGGGGCGTGAATGCAGTTTTACAAAACCCATCACCAAGATCCGCATTATTATCAGGATTAAATGCAGACGTAGGCTGGTGGCGCAGGAGCGGGCTACGTTGTGGGTCATCGACAATTTCAAACTCTCATTATTCGGTTGGCGCACGGGACAACAATGTATGCAGAGAGAAACATTAATTGGCCTATTAAATGAGAGAATCTGAACGAGTGGATAGGGGGTTGGTGTTTTTCGTAGACAATGTTCGTTGATATCTTTTAGAAAAAGCTTTGATGTCGATCCAACTTTTCGTACAATGCTAATGTGGAAAACCTAACTTGGAAGTGCGACTAGGGAACGGGGAAACTTAGGGTGACTCGCGATGAAACTAGGCCATACGAATTGCCTACGCGGCAAAGACACGTGGCGTTTGAATTTGGCTCCTTTGCCTAAGAGTTTATTCGGAATCAGGGATTTTCGTTAGATACGCATTTTTCCAAACATATCCTATCCTACCGATGTTGAAGAAGTATCGAGGATCGGCGTGATGTTGAAACAAATGTTCCCGTATTACGCCTCTCGAAACTTGTCGATGCTGAAAATACATCGGTGATCGGTGATTGGCAATTTGTCAACGCGAAAATTTCCATAATTTAAAACTTTGGGGTTTCACCGACTCTGAACAATGCATCAGTAATCAGTGATCGAGGTTTCGTTATGGCCTATGTTAGTGTTTTTCCCTTTTCATATTTTGTCGACATCGATGGGATATCAACAGTTTTCTGAAAACTTCCTCCCAAACATAGTTAGCAATCAGCGCACTCCTTCTTCCTTTTTCCTGATGTCAATGATACATCAGTGGTTATCATTGCTACGTGGTCATTTTACTACTCATATTTCACCGATGCCCAAAATAGGTGTGCGGGTCACAAATTTTAGCTGTGTATTCTTAGTTAAAATGTCAAGCTCTTTGTAGAAAATTATTTCAATTCAATAGGACCAAATAAAACCGAGTGTGAATGATGATGAGACATGAAAACAAAACTTAATGATCCCTATACAACAAACTCAATTCAAAAATAAGAAAGAAAAGAAAACAAGTGGTACCCAAAAGATAAAAAATTTCAAAAAAAACTTTTAGGGTGTGTTGAGCACTCAACAAATGGTGATTCTCTGGGCGAAAACATGATCTATGCTCCTTCCTTTGGGCTTAGATTGCGTAGAAGCTAATTGAGAAACTAACTGACTTCACTTTCATTAGGGTATTTCCTATCCATGCATGTACAACTTCCCAGGTTCATGAATCTGGGTCCGCCTATAGAGTTCAACCCTTTTTCCATCTTCATTCCTCTTGACCTTGATCCACGCCCCTCTTTGAAAATAGTCGGGTAAGGAATTCAATGGCTCGAGGTCATTTTAGTTATCAGTATTCCCTCCCTACAGTGTTTCTCCACTACCAGCGAGCGTCCATAACCCCAACGAAGTCACCCCGACGTCACAGACCTTGCTTTACTGCCAGTGAGCATCCATAGCCCCAACAGAATCACCTTGATGTCGCAGACCTTGCTCCACTGCTAGTGAGTGTCCATAGCCCCAGAGGAGTTATCTACATACCCTCTCCGACCTTGCACACATTTTAATATAATTGATTTACTTTTGGAAGAAATTCCACAAGTGAGTTGGAGAGGAGGACGTCTGTTATATGCAAGGTGAAATTCTTCCTAGCTCTGTCTAGAGGTACATGTGATCCTTTCCAACTAGCCATCTTTCCCTTTGGGACTTACCAAACCACCAGGCGGATATTTCATCACTTACCAAGGTTGTGTTCTTTGCAAAGACAAGATATAGATCTCCTTCAGGAAATTTGTAATTTCCCAGTGTTTCTTATGTTTCACGTAAGCGTAAGTTAGGAGCAGAGTTTGTTACACCATATTTATTAAAGTCGACCACTTCTTTATAGAACACAACTTAATTACAGGAAAATACCAAGCAAAAGAAAAGACAAAAATAAAAAGGAATTTGCAATCAGCCTACCCTAAACCTACACATTTATCCTAATCAAAATATATTTTAAAAGAAACATGAAAAAGACATTTTTATTTTCTTTTAACAGAAGTGTTGTCTTAGGGCTTGGCCATTCACTGGGAGGGTGTAGGGTTCCCCCCTCAGATTTTTCAATCGATACGTGCCTGCCCCAATTTTCTCGGATACCTGGAAAGGTTTGAGCCATAGGTTTTGAAACTTCAAATGTTTTCCCTTAGGTTCCTTTGCTCTATCCCATTTCAGGACTAAGTCTCCTACTTCAAAAAATTTCTCTTTGGCCTTATGCTTGTCAAACCATCTTTTAACTATCTGATGATGAGCAGTGAACTTAGATTTATCTTTCTCTCTTTCATCTTCAAGCATGAGGAGGGTATCAATTCTTTGTTGAATAACTAATGAGGGTTGTCCTCTTGAAGCCTGAGCAAGTGACAGTGAGGAAACTCTCCATACCTTCTCTTTCCCATCTCCTGTTGAGTGAATAGGGATCAGACTCTGGGATGAGGCACAATGACTTTGGTGTGATTTTTCAGCATGTAAGATTTGAATTGTTTTACTACTTTGTATACCTATTAGCGATATTTCTTGTAAGGGGGGCTAGAACGCAAAAGAATGGGTTAAAAACCCACTTGTCCAAAGTTTCGAATGATAATGCGCCCAAGATAAGTCACGAGCAAGATCAAGCGGCAGAGATTCGCATGCCCGGATCAATGGCGCATATTGGATTCCGGACACCCCT
>JZKD02S1719794.1:971264-995299 GCA_000966675.3 Picea glauca
TTTAAGCGGAGGGGGGGGGTCCGAAATCGTAGATGCAGCTTTTCGACGGCCCAGATCATAGCACCGGGATCAACGGCGCTCACGCAGCCTCGTCCTTCTCAGCTGCAGTGTGTTTATCCAGCGTGGGCCCTTCTCCCGTCATGTCATCTTCCTTTCCGCCTTTCTCCTGCTGCCGTGTGTCGTCCATCCGCCTCCCCACTTTCGTCCAGGTGGCCCATCCTTCATCTCATTGTCCTCTCACCACCTGCCATGTGTCCCGCTCCTTTCCACGTCAGCCTCTCGCCAAAGAGCAAGTCCACTATCCCTCGTCTTCCTCCCCTTCCGCCTATTTTCTTCCACCATGTGCCCTCCTCTGTCGCTCTTCCCACACCACGCCATCACTCCTATCATGCGCCCATTCTCCGCGCTAACCTCCATGCCTATCCATCAAGCCGTTCAGTTATTCCAAGTGGCAGCGCGAGAAGTCTTCAGTATCCCAAAGTGCTGAGATGGCTAGATCGTCCTCAATCCCCAGGAAGCAGATATTGAAGCAGTTGGTGGTGGTTAAACATCGTCTCCGCCATAATGGGGACGTCCTGCAATGAATTAAAGGCATGTCGATTCGCCGATGAAACTGTCAGAAGATCGATCGCGTCTGCCATAAGTTGCACGACCATTCAAAGATTGTGGCTGCAGATTGTCAGAAGCCATGCAGACGAAAAGCCTTCAATGCAGTTTTTTGGTTCCGCTGTTGTTGTTGTTTTGAGTATATGTAGGCATTTTCACCATTTTTGTATCTATCGATGGTAGAGCTAAGCTCCCGACTGTAAATTTTTAGCAAACATTATGGTTTCCTGGTTATGCCTCTGTGTTTGAGATTTCTTGGTTTATAACAAACAGTTCTCCTTTTTCATCTATGTTTCGTCTCGTGCCAGAGAGTTCACAGTCGAATGATTCGCGTGGATTGTTGCATTTGTGTTATGATAAAGGATTTGTCGTGACATTATTGTATTCTCTGGTTTTCTGTGTTTGAATATAAAGGGGCTTTGTGTTCAAATGCTTTCTTCTCCAATATGTTACGAACTTGATGTCTATAATAGACCTATGCACTCTTCTTACGTAAGTCTTCCACCTACTCACCCTTTTACTACAACCCACTGTTTGGAGTTTATCAAGACCTCACTCGTTCATGCATGCCTGGCCTAGTTTTTTGAGTTGATACAATGTTGTTCCGAGTTTTCCTCCATTTGATCACCCTTTAAACAAATCGTGACATTAAACTGATGGGCGTTGGGCTCTTCTCCTACTAACAATCCAAGAGTGACCTCTGGCTCCAACATTTCTGGCGCCGCTGCTGGGGACGAAGTTGAATATTTTCCCCGGGATTGAACAACAAAGATTAAGTTGATTCTAAAGGTGCATCAGATATCAGAACTTGAAGATTGCTACTGTGCACCTGGCGACTCCACTGTAATGACTCCACTGTGGTGAACCCGTTGGATTAGTTGTGGCTTCCGGCAGCAGACACACGCGGTCCAATCCACAACTGCCTCTGGATACTACTGAAGAAAATCTGGAGGTGATTCTCAGAAGAGGAAAGACTCCTCAAGAAGAAAGCTTCTCTCCCGAATCAGGTATTTCCCCACCTCCTTTTATAAGAACTCCATTTTCTTATTCTCAGCTTCCTAGTCGTCCTTTCTCTGAGGTTTCCCGTTTTCTGAACTTCGGGAGTGTTCCTGCTAAGTTTTCTCCTCCTGGTCTAGTATCAGAGGGAGAGAGCCTTGTCACTCCCCCCTCCCTGGAAGTTGTGCCTCAGTACAGACCTCAAGCCTCAGAAGGTTTCACTACTACTCCTTTTATTGCTACTACTGCACAGAGAGAAACACCTGCACATTCGGGTCCCCTAGACCTCTCTCTGTTTTCCCCCTCGTCTCCTGTGAGGACCTCTTGGCCTGCATCTCCCATTCACACTCCTTCTCCCCCATGTTCTCCTCCACCTAATATCCCTATGGCCGGTGCTAATCCCCCACTAAATATAATGGATGCCATAGTCACGGCTAGATATGCTCCCTTAATCCTACCCCATCCTATGAATGCTCCCTTAATACTACTTGAAGTATATGGCCAAGTTCACTGGAGAAGGGGACATAACTATAGAGGAGCACCTGTCCGCTTTCTACAGTTATGCAGACAATCTGAACATTGAAAATGAAGATGTCTGGATGAGAGTCTTTGTTCAGAGCTTGGATGGTGAGGTTAGGAAGTGGTCCAGGGGACTGGCCCCTGGATCTATTGCTGGAATTGAAGCCCTGGATAATGTTTTCCTGAGGCAGTGGGGAGATAGAAAAGATTACATATATTACATGACTAAGTTTGGGTCTCTGAAGAAGCAGGAAGGAGAGTCAGTCTCTGACTTCTCCAATAGATTCAATAAGATGTATAACAAGATTCCTGCAGAGATAAAACCCTCAGAGGCCTCTGCTCAAATTTCCTATGTCAGTGCATTTGACCCTAATTTCTGTCTCTTATTAAGAGAAAGAAGAGCCACCTCCTTAGCTCAAATGCAAGATGCAGCCATAGAGGTGGAATCCAACATATTAGCAGCTGACAGACTGAGGACTAGGGCCGACACAGACAGAAGGAAAGGAAAATCAGAAGTCTCAACTTCCATCCCATCACTACCCCATCCTCAAGTAAATGAGCTGGCCCAGGTTATGAATTTTATGAAAGAAGAAATGGAGAGATTGAAAGTGGAAAGAAAAAAAAATGAACAAGGGCCCTCAGAACAACGAGAACAGAGCAGGTTTCAGAAGACCAAACAATTTTGCTCCTCCAACCATGCACAAAGAGAAGGAAAGAGACAGAGACAACCAAAGAATTCAGGCTCCCTTCCAGAAAAATTTTGTGGCTGATGAAGAAGAAGGAGAAGCAGACGAGCCTGAGCCTAAAATTAACTCTTTAGAGGTTGCTCCCCCTTTCCCTCATCTAACCCAGTCAGCATACGAGGTGTCTCTCATGAAAAGTCAGCTAAATGAATTAAGCAAGGGAGACAAGGTTAGTGGTGGCCGAGGCAGGTATAACCTGAGATCCGACAAAAGGGCAGCAATGCCTGATATTCCGGAGCTGTCCTCCAGAGAAGAGAAGCCTGCTAATGAGGTAGCAGATAGCCACAAAGGTAAGAAGGCCCAACCCCTCTCCCCCATTGTCCAAAATCATGTTCCTGAAACTAGAGAAATTCCAAAGCCTACATCCTCTTTTAATTTCGAGCATGAGATTCAAAAGATCAGGATCCCTGCTCCCCTCATGGAGCTGATTAAACATGGTGAATTCAAGAAGCGTTTCTCTGACCTTTTGAAATCTGAAGCCTCAGGCCCATCCACAGACTTCATAAACCTCCAAGATGAAAAGCCAGCAGTTGTCCTAGGCCCCATGGAGGAAGATAGAGATGATTCATCCCCTCCCTTCTACACCTCCCTGAACATACATGACGAGGTACTGCACAATTGTTTGATGGATTCAGGCGCCTCTCACAACCTCATGCTCAAAGCTGTAAGAACTAGGACTAGAAGTCACCTGAGCCTATCATGACCTATATTATTTTGACTCCAGGAGGGTGCAATGTTTGGGAGTCATCAAGGACCTGGTGGTCTCCCTGTTTCAGCTGCCCATGAAGAGTATGATCATGGATATTGTGGTAGCTGATGTCCCCCCCAAGTTTGGCATGTTGTTGTCAAGGTCTTGGATTAAGAGACTTGGAGGGACATTACAGATGGATCTTACATATGCCACCATTCCAGTCTTTGGAGGGGAACATAGGAGATTGTACAGAGAAGCTCAGCTGGCCTACATTATCAGTGATGAAGCAGACCCCACTAATCGCCCCATCTTTGCACTTGACACTGGCTTAGGGTCTAGCTTGTTACAGGTCACTGAGACTCCTGAGGCCCCTTTGCAAATCAAAAAGCAGCCCACTATCAATCAGGAAATGCCTCCTCCAACCACCTCTGTTTGGAAAATGTTCTTTGACGGAGCTTCTTCTAGTATAGGTGCAGGTGCCGGAGTGGTATTCAGATCCCCCTCTCAAGAGACCATATCTCTGTCATACAAGCTGGAATCTGAAGTCACCAACAACGTGGCAGAGTATGAAGCTTTAGTTCTGGGATTAAGAGCTGAAAAGGAGATGGGAATCAAGGAGATGGCTGTGTTTGGAGATGCAGAACTGATTGTCCAACAAGTCAAAAATGTTTACCAGGCTAAGCACCCTCGACTCAAGAATTACAGGAACGAGGTATGGGACCTAGTTGATAATTTCTTCCTAGATTTTAACATCTCTTTCATTCCAAGGGAAGAAAATGCCCCAGCTGATTTTCTAGCCTTCTCAGCTAGTCTGCTCGAAGTTCCTACGCCACCCACTGACGGGTCCAAGGTTGAAATAAGATATAGACCGGCTGTACCAGACAATGTCAAGCATTGGAAGGTATTCGAGGATGATCAGGAGATCAAAAAGTTCCTCCAATCAGTAGATGACTTTTCTGCATTACACATAGATGAGGACCCTGACATGGAAGATGAAAATCACCCTGGGGAGTTTTTGAATGAAGTTGCTGACCACCAGATTATTCAACTGCCAAGAAATCATGTACCAAAAGGTCTGATCCCATTAGAAAGATTGTTCGATGGGAACGATGTGGCGATAAAGGGCAGAATTTCAGGTGATGATGCCAACACAGCTGAGTGCAACATAGGCACACCAGAGGAGCCCAGGTTGGTCAAGCTGTCAAAGAGTCTGACTGAGGAGCATAGGATCGAATATACTAAGCTGTTGAAGGAGTTCGCTGACGTGTTCGCGTGGACCTACGAAGACCTCAAGACATACGACACGTCAGTCATTGAGCACAAGATCCCACTGAAAGAGGAGGCCAAGCCATTCAAGCAGAAGTTGAGACAGATAAATCCCATGATGTTGCCTGTCATGGAGAGAGAGGTGAAGAAGCTGAAAGATTCCCAAATCATTGTCCCCTTGAGATACTCTGACTGGGTGGCCAATTTGGTCCCAGTGAGAAAGAAGAGCATAGAAATCAGGCTCTGTGTTGATTTCAGGAACCTGAATATAAGTTCGAGGAAGGACAATTATCCCCTGCCCAACATGGAACATATATTGCAGAAGGTTACTGGTGCATCCAGGATATCCATGATCAATGGTTTCTCAGGTTACAATCATATATCGGTCATGCCTGAGGACAGAGAAAAGACAGCCTTCACCACTCCTTGGGGCACATTCATGTACGCCAAGATGCCTTTTGGGCTGATGAATGCGGGAGCGACATTTCAGCGAGCCATGGACATAGCCTTAATCAGGGAGAAAGATAGATTTGTGGTGATTTACTTAGATGACATAACAGTCTTCTCCAAGACTGATAAAGAACACCGCTACCACTTGAAGAAGGTTTTTATGAAGTGTCGAAGGTATGGCCTATCTTTAAACCCCAAGAAATCATTGTTTTTTATGCAAGAAGGGAAACTGTTAGGCCATTTAGTGTCAGTAGAGGGAGTGAGGATTGACCCTGGCAGGGTAGAAGCTCTTCAGACCCTGTCACTTCCCAGGTCTAAGAAGGAGGTCCAAGCCTTTTTGGGGAAGATAAATTTTCTGAGTAGATTTGTCTCAAATTTTGCTGAGCTGGTGAAGCACATCACAGCCATGCTCAGAAAGGGAAATGAAGTGAAATGGGCTGCTGAACCTAGGGAGTCTTTTGACCAAATAAAGAAGGCATTGACTGAGGCTCCTATGCTAATCAGTCCAGATTATTCTAAAGATTTTCTGATATTTTCTTTTGCTTCCTGTGACACAGTAGTGGCAGTTTTGTTGCAGAAAAATGATCAAGAACGAGAACAGCCTGTTGATTTCTTTAGCAAAGCACTGAGGGATCCAGAACTCCGGTACGAGATCATGGAGAAACAGGCTTATGCCTTGGTGAAATCTCTCAAAGTTTTCATATTTTATGTCTTGCATTCAAAGATCATTGCATATGTCCCATCAGCTTCTATGAAGGACATTCTTATACAGCTTGACATAGACGGGAGAAGAGGTAAATGGATCACCAAGATCCTAGAGTTTGATCTGGAGATTAAGCCCACCAAGCTGAAAAAGGGGCAAGGTTTAGCCAAGCTATTGGCTGAATCAAATTGCAGGGCCTTGGGAATCAATTTCATCAATGAGCAAGCTGAGTCATCCAATAGGGATTCCCAAAGCACTGTACCATTAGCAGCATGCCCCTGGTACAAAGATATCTTGTATTTTTTGCAAGAGTTGAGGCCTCCTGATGGGATGGAAAAAAGTAAGGCAAGAGCATTGAAGCTCAAAGCTGTCAGGTATTGCCTCATAAACCGGGCCTTGTATTGGAAATACCCCCAGGGGGTATTACTGAGGTGTCTGGACCTACAACAGGCCCAGAAGGTTATATTCGACTTCCATAGCGGTCTCTGTGGAGGTCATAATTTTTGGAAGACCACAGCTCACAAGATCCTCCGAGCTGGATATTACTGGCCCACCTTATTTCTTGATGTCTGCAGGGAAATCAGAGCTTGCATTAAATGCCAAAAATTATCAGGGAAGAAACAGCTCAAATCCCTGCCATTGAAACCTGTGGTGGTCTCAGCACCCTTTCAGCAGTGGGGATTGGACTTCATCGGGGAAATTCATCCCCCTTCGAGTGGCCAGCACCGATGGATTCTGACAGCAACTGACTACTTCACTAAATGGATAGAAGTTGTCCCCACCATAAGCACTTCTCACAAAGTAATCATCAGCTTCCTGGAAGACATCATAGATAGATTTGGCTGCCCTAGCAAAATTGTCACTGACAATGCTTCCCCATTTCGGTCTGAGCCTCTGGTCAAGTTTTGTGAACAATTTGGAATTTCACTGATTCACTCCACTCCCTACTATCCTCAGGGAAATGGACTGGCAGAGTCCTCCAATAAAAGCATAATCAAGCTTATTAAGAAGCTACTGGAGGACAATAAAAGGGCCTAAGACTCAAAGCTCAAATTTGCTCTTTGGGTCGATCGGGTGACAACCAAGAAATCCCTGGGCCTCTCACCCTTCCAATTGGTTTACGGAATAGAGGTTGTTTTCCCCACTCAGCTCGCCTTACCTGTGGCAAATTTCCTCCAGGACTTTGAAGGAGAACCTAACCATGTTCTTAGAAGGATTCATCAGATGGTGGAAGTGCAGCAGATCAGAGAACAGGTCATGGACAGAGCCTACAATCATCAACAGAAGATCAAGCAAGCTTTTGACAGGAAGAGAAAAAAGAAGGAATTTGAGCAGAGTGATCTGGTGCTCAAATGGGATGCACCCAGACAGGAAAAGGGAAAACACAGTAAATTTGATGCCCTCTGGTTCGGGCCTTTCAAGATCCTTGAAGGGTTTTCAAACAACACCTATAGATTGCAGGATCTGGAAGGCAATGAAGCTTTCAGTGGCCCAGTCAATGGGCATTTCTTAAAGAAATGTTTTCTATGAGCCGCAGTCGGCTCTTTTCGTTTTGTTTTGTAAATATTGTTTTTGTTTTGTTTTTCGGACTAATAAATGATTCCATATCCCAACAGCAAAGGCACTGAATCTACAAAAGAGTTCTTAGAGAATCACAGGGACAACTCTATCCCCCATGGAGCCAAATGTTAACGATATTTCTTGTAAGGGGGGCTAGAACGCAAAAGAATGGGTTAAAAACCCACTTGTCCAAAGTTTCTGATGATAATGCGCCCAAGATAAGTCACGAGCAAGATCGAGCGGCAGAGATTCGCGTGCCCGGATCAATGGCGCATATTGGATTCTGGACCCCCCTTGCCTTTCTACCTTTAAGTAGAGGCGGGGGGGGTCTGGAATCAGGGGTGCACCTCTCCAACGGCCCAGATCAGTGCACCCAGATCAACGGCGATAAAGACAATTCCGGACCCCCCCTCGCCTTTCTACCTTTAAGCGGAGGGGGGGGGTCCGGAATCGTAGATGCAGCTTTCCGACGGCCGAGATCATAGCACTCGAATCAACGACGCTCACGCAGCCCCGTCCTTCTCAGCTGCCCTGTGTTTAGCCAGCGTGGGCCCTTCTCCCGTCATGTCATCTTCCTTTCCGCCTTTCTCCTGCTGCCGTGTGTCGTCCATCCGCCTCCCCACTTTCGTCCAGGTGGCCCATCCTCCGTCTCATTGTCCTCTCACCACCTGCCATGTGTCCCGCTCCTTTCCACGTCAGCCTCTTGCCAAAGAGCAAGTCCACTATCCCTCGTCTTCCTCCCCTTCCACCTATTTTCTTCCACCATGTGCCCTCCTCTGTCGCTCTTCCCGCACCACGCCATCACTCCTATCATGCGCCCTATTCTCTGCACTGACCTCCATGCCTATCCATCAAGCCGTTCAGTTATTCCAAGTGGCAGCGTAAGAAGTCTTCCGTATCCCAAAGTGCTGAGATGGCTAGATCGTCCTCAATCCCCAGGAAGTAGTTATTGAAGTGGTTGGTGGTGGTTAGACATCGTCTCCGCCATAATGGGGATGTCCTGCAATGAATTAAAAGCACGTCAATTCACTGATGAAACTGTCAGAAGATCGATCGCGTCTGCCATAAGTTGCACGACCATTCAAAGATTGTGGCTGCAGATTGTCAGAAGCCATGCAGACGCAAAGCCTTCAATGCAGTTTCTTGGTTCCGCTGATGTTGTTGTTTTGAGTATATGTAGGCATTTTCACCATTTTTGTATCTATCGATGGTAGAGCTAAGCTCTCGACTGTAAAGTTTCAGCAAACATTCTGGTTTCATGGTTATGCCTCTGTGTTTGAGATTTCTTGGTTTATAACAAACAGTTCTCCTTTTTCATCTATGTTTTGTCTCGTGCCGAAGAGTTCACAGTCGAATGATTCGCATGGATTGTTGCATTTGTGTTATGATAAAGGATTTGTCGTGACATTATTGTATTCTCTGGTTTTCTGTGTTTGAATATAAAGGGGCTTTGTGTTCGAATGCTTTCTTCTCTAGTCTGTTACAAACTTGATGTCTGTGATAGACCTATGCACTCTTCTTACGTAAGTCTTCCACCTACTCACCCTTTTACTACAACCCACTGTTTGGAGTTTATCAAGACCTCACTCGTTCATGCATGCTTGGCCTAGTTTTTTGAGTTGATACGATGTTGTTCCGAGTTTTCCTCCATTTGATCACCCTTTAAACAAATCGTGACATTAAACTGATGGGCGTCGGGCTCTGCTCCTGCTAGCAATCTAGGAGTGACCTCCGGCTCCAACAATACCACATAAGCATGTTTGTCTATAGCGGGGTAGTTTAATTCAGCTCCTTGGAGATTAGTGCTAATAAATGATACCGGTGCCTCATTGTTGTCATCATCCTTCTGGGTCAATATTGCAGCTAAGTATTGGTCGGATATGAAAGTATAGAGGAAAAAATCTTTACTAAAGTTGAGACTTCGCAACACTAGAGCTTGTGAGATCACAATCTTGATATTGTTGAAGGCATATTTTCACTCGTCATCCCACTTAAACTATGCATCCTTGCGAATCTTTTTTTGTAAGGGTTTGACAGTTTAAGAGAAATCGGGCGTGAACTTCCTCACAAAGTTAATTTTCTCAAAGAAGGATTGCATAGCCTTTTTTATGGGGCAAGGGAAGATGAGTTATTGCTTTTATTCATTCGGGGTCTATACGAATTCCTGCCTGAGATATAATATGACCTAGTAGTTTCCCTTCCTCAACACCAAAGATAGTTTTCTTAGGGTTTAAAGATATTCCATATTCCTACACCTTTCAAAAATTTGGGTTAGATGTTGGATGTGGTCTTCTCTTCTCCTTGAATACATAGTCACGTCATCCAAATATACTACTACACATTTTTTAATCAATCCCCGAAAATCTGTGTCCATGGCCCTTTGGAACGTTGCCCCTGCATTAATCATTCCAAAGGGCATGCGTTTATAAGCAAAATTTTCCCACTTGGTTCAGAAGGTAGTAGTCAGTCGGTCTTCATCTGAAACTAGGACCTGGTTATAACCTGAGAAACCATCTAGAAGGGAAAATATTTCGGTGCCAGACACAGTATGCAAGAGATATTCCATGGGTGGGACTGGGTATTTATCCTTTTATGATGCTCTATTAAGGTTTCTGAAATCTACACACAGGTGGATCTCCCCAGAATTTTTCCTAACAGGAACCAAATTGGATACCCAGGCAGAGTGCCTAACCTGAAAGATAATCTTAGCATCTAACAATTTATTTAGCTCTTGATACATTAGAGGTTCCAAATATGGATGGTACTTCCTAAGCTTTTGTTGGAAGGGTTTTACTCCAGATTTTAATGGGATTGTGTGTTGTATAATGCGAGTATCATATGTTTTAAGTTCCTTGTAAGACCAGGCAAATATATCTTGGTATTCCTTAAACATCTTGATATAATATTTCCTATCTTATTTGGATATTGTCTTACCCATGTTCACATTCTTGGGGTTCTCAAGGGTGCCTAAGTTTACAGTTTCATGTAAAGGGCATGAGATCCCTATTTTTTCATTCTTCGGCTCCTTAAACCTTTCTCTCAAGTCGAATAGATCTTCCAAACTGGACATCCCTTTAGGTATCGTGTGAAATTTGGGATGATCATCATCATGGTCATGTCCCCTATTCTGTTGGTGGGATTTTGATTCTTCTTTTTCTGCCAGTTGGTCTTGGAATACCTCATCATCAATAGCCAAATCTTTAAAATTCTCTTGATTGGTTAGAAAATCTACAATCTGTTCATCTCCTTCAAAAACCTTCCAATTAGAAATATTGTTGGGTACTGATGGTTTGTAGAGAAGTTCCACAGTGAACCTGGAGGCTTCATAGTCTTCCAAAGGAGATAACCTTGAGGCTAAAGTGGCTAGGGAATCAACAAGTGTGTTTTTCATCCTGGGAACAGAGGTAATGTTGTAAGACTCAAAATTGTCTATCAGGTTGTGTACCATTTGTTGATAACTCTTTAAGTGAGGTGAATTGAAATGTATAGTATTATTTACTTTCCTGACAACTATTTTTGAATCTCCAAAGACTTTCAGTTCCTTGATGTCCAAGTCAATGGATTTCTTCAGTCCATGCACTAGTGCTTCATACTCAGCAATGTTATTGGTGCATTCAAATTCTAGTTTGCAGGATAGGAAGTTTCGCTTTCCTTTCAGGTCAATGAGAATACATACTGCCCCAGACCCTTCTTGTGATTTAGACCCATCAAAATACAGTGTCCAAACTTGTGAGAAAATTTTAGTAACTTCTTCATGCCTAGTTATTTTCTCGCCCCCGTCTTCTTTGTCTGTTGCTCCCAACAGAGGGTCCTGAAAAAAGATTCTTTCTTCAGCTACTGCTAGTAGTTTTACTTGAAAATTCTTTTCATAGTTTTGAGTGAGAGGTACATCAGACGAGAGAGGGGAAAATTTTTCGAAATCAGAATCACAGGAGTAGTTTCCTAACACAGGGAAATCTATCGATGAGGGTTCGTTGAAAGCTTCTAAATTGGTAATAGTGTGTTTGAGATATATTTCCCTATCGATCCTAATCATGTTTGTATGTCCCTTTAATGGTAACCAGAGGTGATCCCAGTCCATACTAAAGCACCCATTTAGTTTCATGGACCAATCTCGACTAAGTAACAGTCCATAACCCTCTGGGATGTCTACTACGATTATGTCAATTACTTGAACAAATTTCGGATGTGTAGCCATTTTGATCATGCAATCTTTAAGTTTCCCAATAACCTTTACCTGAGTCCTATATATTTGTATAGCATGCTTATCACTTTTGAGTAGAATTGCATTCAATTTCTTGCAAATTGACAATGGCATGAGGTTGGAGAAAGCTCCTGAATCGACTAAGCAATTATGCAGGTTTACGTTGAAGACTTCAAGCGTTAAAAGGAAAGGAGGGACAAAAGGCTTTCCTCTTTTGTTTAAAGAGCAAGAATTCACACTTGGTGTATTCTTTAAACTTGTGTGGGATGGGACCTCACCTAGGTCAGTTCTCGTCATAGGGACTTCTATTGATTTTAAGGCTTGTAACAGGAAGTCCTTTTGTTGGGGGATCATGCACATGTCCACGACCGACACATGAGCCTTCAACTTATTTAAGTCTTCTACCATGCTGTAGTCTAGCTTAGGTGTTTCCCTCATGTGTATGTTTATAGGGTTTCTTTGGGAGACAATTGGTGCTTTTGAGTGATCGACTATTTGTTTCCCTCTCGAGGATTGAACAGTGGTGGGATTATTTTGGACCGGTTGACCCCTACTTCGTGTTTGTACAACCAAAACTTCATCAGGTGGTTCCTGGACCTCAAATGCATCATCAAGAGGCATCGACAAGTCAGGATCCCACAAAACATGGTTGTTACTTCTGGTGGCTCAATTTCTTCCTGATCAGTGATATTTACTGTTGAGCCACTTGATTGTTCGGTAAGAGAAAATTCGTCTAGGAACTGATTGGCCATTAAATTCATAACGTGCATCCATTGGGGATAGTCTCTTTCAGAATGTTTCTCTTGATGGTATGTACAAAAATATTCGGATGATAAATTCCCCAGGTCGATGTTTAAGTTGGCTGGGGGAGGTTCAATTGCTTTAAAAGGAGGGTTTCTCTTAAAAAAGGGTTTATAAGGCCTTTGAACTTGGTTTCCTTCACTGAAACTTCTTTTCATGTCTATGATTTCATTCAAAATTTTCTTTATCATCCGTTGTAGGTCTTCTATGTCCCCACTTCCCTTTTCGGGAGCTTGTTCTGTTTGTTTTCCCAAGGGTATAGTCAACAAAAGTCCTCTCCTAGGTGGACGTTGAGCCTCCTTCTTAACTAGTGAGACTTGTCCCTCTTTGCATCCCTTCATTTGGAATTCGATTGTTTTGAATTCCTCAAAATTTTTAGCTATGGTATGTTTGGAAGCCCTTTTTACGAACACGGAGATGGAAGCAGGGAGAGTGTTAGCGTATGCCTCAATCTGCAACTTCTGAGTAGGTTTAGCTTTGGGTTGTAATTTGTTCAAGATAGTGGTAAACTGTTGATTGAAATATTTAACTTTTTCTTTTGAACTCATGGTGGTGGTGAAAAGTTCAACCATTAAATCTCCTGTGGTGGTTTCTTCTACAAATTTGTCTAAGAAATATTTTTGAAACTTCGTCCAACTAGCTATGGATCCAACAGGCAAGTTAAAATATCAAGTCGACGCCAAATTCTCAAAGGTATAGGAAAAAATCCTACACAATACATCCTCATTTTGTATGTTCATCAATCTTATAGCTAATATGAACTTTTTGATATGGTCTTCAAGAAATCTGTAGGTTTCAGGGTCAAATTTGGGGAGTAGCTTCTCCAGATGTTGGGGTAGGTTATGTACCCATCTTGGGATTTCCAAAGCATCTCTGGCCAACCATGGTTGATTATCTTGAGGTTGATATCCCCTTTCTTCATTTTTGCCATTATTATCCTCCATGTCTTCTAATCCAAAAGATGAGCGATCTGAATTAGACCCTTCCTCTTCAGATTCAAAATCCTCAGGTTCAGAGTAATTATCAGCTGGTGTTTCAGAGATCAGATTAAGGGGTTGTTCAATCTCAGTGAGGGAAAAATCTATCAAGTCTTCTACCGTGTGAACAAAAACCTGGTCAGAGGTGTCAACAACTGGTCTTCTTACTTTTTTTCTATAAGGAATTAAAGGAGCTAAAGGTAACACTCCAATTTGTCGTGTGTAATCTCTTGTGATTCTTCTGAACTGGTTCAACACTTCGTGGGGAAGAGCGTAAGGTATTTCAGGGAATAGGTGTTCTACTTCCTTGTGATGAGGTGAGTTACTCATCTCGGGATTACTCTCTATATGTGGGTTGTCTTGAGAATGACTAGCCATGCATGTGTGCTATTTTGAATCTACAAGCTAAGAGAAATATATTATCAGAAATAACGTTAGCCATTCATTCGTCGGCCCTCCTTCTAGCGCCAATTATGTTGAGGGGTCCTAGATCCTTTTACTCAACAATAGGAACCAAACCTGCCTTAGAGGCCCAATTAGACTCTACAGCATTTTTTGAGTGGAATGGTTCTCCAGATCTTTCGATATGGCCAATTTACCGATGGGCTTTACTAGTGATTAACAGGGTATCTTTCTGTGAAAGTTCCTCCTTCAGGTTAAACGATTATCTTTTTGTCTTTTCTATAATTATTAGATTAGTCCAATAAATAAGGGTGATGGTATAAACCAACTTATAGAAGAAAATATTAACTACTGAAGAATGTTGAGCTTGGGATAACCCTTGTGCTCTGACATGTAGACAATGATATTCACACTTAATATTACAAGTCTAGTAATAATACATTAACTTGCCATTGTTTCAACACTGACTGAGACAACAATTATGGAAAGAAAATACACATGCAATAAAGATAAGTGAAAGAAAAATAGTTTCCTTAACTCTACCATCAATCACATATTAACACAACGATTCACTTTTCATCATTTAGAACAAAAGAACTGTTTAAAGCACTGAAAAGATAGCTTATCAATAAATTCAAAAACTCTTACTCGTTACCGCATCAACTATTGAATTCAAAGATGGAAGCAGTTCCTCCTCAATCCAGTCACATAACGCTTTTGATGAAAATAAAATTTGTCTATGGCTCTAAACAAAACTTCTTAATTAAAGTTGCTCAGAAATAATTATTTACAATTCTAAAAAAAAAAGGGTCTTTCCCAAAACCATCAACCTTTCCCAAAAGGTTGATCCTCTTATTTATAAAGAATTACTAACTTAAAACAGATACTAAAAGTTTTTGTTAAGTAAAAAAAAAAGAAGGACATGTGGTTCGTGATCTCTTTGTTCTCTTGAGATCATCTAGTGTTTCTACTAGAGTGGATGAATCTACTCGTACTCTGACCACTTGAGGAAGATATCCTCGCATGTGTTAGCATACAGGAATCTGTGTTGGTCCATCGGGGCTGAGAGGGTTTCCTTTATCTCTATTACCTATTCTCTATATCTGATCATCTTGGCACTTAAACACTGCAGTACTGCATGAACCTTGATCGGGTGTTCCATAATATTATTTACCTGACCTGGTTTCATGCTCGTCACCTCCCCAATCTCTACTTCCCATGCTGAGTCATGTTCTACATGTCGTTTGACTATGTCATGCAAATCAACAAAGTCTTCAGGTGAGCCGAACTCTGGAAGGCCAATGTCTTTCATCTCTTGATTGATCTTCTCCCAGATTTTCTCGCACTCAGCCCACCTTTCTTGTATCGTTCGCTGAGGTTGTTGGACCATACTTACCTAGTATTCGGCTGCCTTCCTAATTCAAGATATGTTGCTATCCATTAGCACTCGGATTCCATGCTCCTCCATGTCTCAGCCCTTCTGTAATTCTTTAATTTAATCTATTGATTCTATATCCTAGTATGCCTTTTCATACCATATCTCCACATCTTTACAGGTTTCCAGTGCCATGAGAGTGTCTTCTTGAAAATCGGCTACGCATGCAATGAAGAGATGTCTTTCACTCATGAATTGTACATATGCTTCTCGGAATTCACTCTTCAAGAAAACTATTGCTTGTGTTGAGTCCTGTTAATATTTTTCCGGATGGTGCAGATGGTCCAGCTCCTTGTTTGTGGTGGCTAGTTCCTTTTCATCTCATTTTGCTCGATCCAGCGTGGCATCAGTTATATCTATCCCTGCGCCGATTAGCTCAGTTGTCTTCACATTTGTTGTGCTGAGCAGTTGTTCTACTATGGTGATAAGAAGCGTGCTATCCATTGTGAGCCTCCTTTTCTTGGTTGTCCTCCTCATTATGGATTTCCTTTTTTTGTCATAAGAAATGGCATGTATATCAGCGACCTCATCCATAGTCTCAGGGATCTGTTGGTCTCCCCGGGTCAGAGCGTTGCGCAGGCTTCCTGTCGTATATATTTTTTCTAGGACTGGCTCTTCTACTTCTTTGACAGGGGAAACTTATGTCTGTTCTAATGACTTGTCCTCCAGCTAGTGTTCATCACCTGGTGGAGTATCAGATTTAAATGGAGAGACAGTCACAGGGTCAACACTAACTTGGTGATCATCTATTAAGGTGTTGATCTCTAGCTGTTCCAATTCCTCTTCTTGTTCACCAAGGCGTAGCTCATCCTTGGAGCTATCTTTCGGGGTCCCTGATAGGTCAAGAAATTTAGTGTCTAGGATACTCTCGACCTTGTGGTTGCCCTATCGAGGTTTTAGAATCGAAGCATCCAAGGTTGGCACAAATGTTTCCCATGGTTCTTTCTCATCGATGATTGGTACTAGAGTTATAAGTGATACCTCTGAGCTCTCTTCATCATCATAGATGGTAATCAGATCAAAGAGGATGTTAGGCACACCCATTTCACCTGGTGTTCTTGGAATCTCTTGTTGGTCTGGAATAGTCACCGGTGATCTGGCCTGTGGTGATGGAATTCTGGGGTTTTCTGGATCGCCAGTTTCCTCCAGTGGGGTTGATTATGAGAAATTTAGCTCCTCCCCGATGTTTATTGGGTCGATCGGGGTGATCCTTATAGGTTCTAATAGTTGGGGATCATTTTCTAACCTTTGGATGAGTCTTTGGGCTTCTTCTAACAACAACATCCCCCTCCTTTGTGCCTCTGTGGCTTCTACTGCTTTGTTTTCTTCCCTAACCCTGAGGGCTTCTTGATCCATCTGTTCTATCATTTCGAATTGCTCATCCATACTCATAGATTTAAACCTAGTCATATTTGGGTTAGATTTTTTATGTAGCACCTCCTCCCAGTCCTGAGCACATTCTGTAAAGATATCGTCTTCAAACTTATCGTGTGTGTATGGCCAGTAGGAAGAGACTTATGACGCATGTTGAAGTACTAGGCCTCTAAGGTCATGTTTGTGAAATTGGCCTGTTGAGAATCTGTATTCTAGATGGCTCAAACCCTCTTGTTTAGCTTGCACAGTATCCTTCACCATGTAAAACCATACATGGAAACCATAGGGTATGAACGCTCGCTTCTTGTCTCTAACCAAAGTGGCATTATAGCCCTACATGATGGTCTGGTAACAAATTTCTCCCATGACAAGCCAGTATGGGACGTGAGTGAGGAGTAGATGTGGTGCGTTGGTAGCCCCAAACACCCTGATATAAGTATTGGTTTCTTCTAGGTACCAGTGGCCTACCTTTGAGATCATTTTCTTGGCCGCTGTCGAAATTCTTGGGCATTCTCTCTTAAAAATAATAAAATAAAAACGAGCTATAAATTCATCGCAGATGAGAGCATATGATTTTTTGTACCTGTTTTCCCACAGAATGTTGAAGTAGAAATGTATAGGTAGCTCGGCGACATGCTAGCTCATTTTCATGCCTGCGAAGATGTTCCTTGTGCAGATTACGTCTAGCAAGTATGATGCCATGTGAAAAATGGGTGCTTCTCCTTCCTTTGGTGTCTGGGCCTGCAATATGTTGGTGCTAAATTGTTTAGAAATGATTTCTCCCCAGTTGAAGCTAATCTCGGAGATGGACACAGTGTATGTCAGGGGCATCCATGCCTCTTAAAACTTAGCACAATCTCTCCCCTGTACAAATGGTAGATTAGAGCCATTAAATAGATGTATGGCTCCTTTAGATTTGTTGTCCCGTACCAGTCATTGCTCCGATTTGTGAATTGTTTGTCTTCCTTACACCAGGATGCCATCAATCTAATGGTGTCATGGAACTCATCGAATTTCACTATGAAATTTGTGTTTAACCGCTCCTCCGGGTCTCAAAGCTTGTAGTATTTATAGACCTTCGACGGGAGAAAAACACGAATGCATTCGCCATTCTCATCATTGACCAGGCACTTCGTTGCTCCTGTATGATCGATTATCCACCCCAGGGTCTCAATACAGGGAAATATCGGTGTTCAGCAGGCTACCATATGCAGGCATGATCGTCGGATGTTCAAAAAAACCTGGTCATCGAGCATCCTTACATCCAGGTCACTGTGTGGAATAAATTCTGGGTAATATTCCCAGTTAATTCTCTTGAACAAATCTCCCCACTATGTGATCATTATCTTCAACCCATTGCTCACATTTGTGTCGCCAAATGCAAGGGGAATGGGAAAATTCCTTCTTAGTAGATGTTATGATGATCGACTCCGCTTTAGCAACAAACTCCAACTGCCTCACAGCACCGGGAGAAGATCCTTCACCGACCTCTGCTTCCTTCAACTTTGGTGCCCTTGGAAAACGTCTAGTCATTGGCTTCCTTGGAGGAATTTTTCTACAGAGAGAGCAGAGTTAGACATTGTATTGAAGAGAGGATACCGATATATAAATAAAATGCGACCGTCGAAATAATAAAATCAATACATACCTCTTCTTTGCACTAGTTTAACCTGGTTTTGAAATTGTGAGAATTGAGTGCAACTCTTGAGACGCTCTGAGAATGAGAAAATTTGTGTGCAGAATGTTGGGGTTCAAAACTGTCTTAGTAATTTAAACACAGAGAATACTTACCTTGTCGCATCAGTTCTTCAATTCGGGGCATGAATGTGGTTTTACACAATTTGTCACCAAGATCCGCATTATGATTGGGATTAAATACAGATGTAGGCCGGCGGCACATGAGTGGGCTACGTTGTGGTTCATTGGAAATTTCAAACTCTCATTATTCGGTTGTCATGCAAGACAACAATGCGTGTGGAGTGAAACATTAATTGGCCTATTAAATGATAGAATCCAATCTTATTTTGTATCGAAAACATCCCATCATTCTGCTAATTTTAAATGAGTGGATCGGGGGTCGACGTTTTTCGTAGACAATGTTCGTTGATATCTTTTAGCAAAAGCTCTAATGTCGATCCAACTTGTCGTATAGATCTGATGTGGAAAAGCTGACCTAGAAGTGAGACTAGGGCACAGGGCAACCTAGGGTGACTCGGGATGAAACTAGGCCGTACAAATTTCCTACGCGGCAAAGACAAGGGGAATTTGAATTTGGCTCCTTCGGCTAAGAGTTTATTCAGAATTGGGGATTTTCGTTAGATAAGAGTTTTTCCAAACAGTTCATATCTCGCTGATGCTGAAGAAGTATTGAAGATCAACGATAGGCAATATGTTGAAACAAATGTTCTCGTATTACGCCTCTCGAAACTTGTCGATGCCGAAAATACATTGGTGATCGGTGATGTGTCAATGCGAAAATTTCCATAATTTAAAACTTTGGGATTTCACCGAATCCAAACAATGCATCAGTAATTGGTGATCGGGGTTTCGTTATGGCCTATGTTAGTGTTTTTCCCTTTTCATATTTTGCTGACGCCGATGGGATATCGACGGTTTTCTAAAAACTTCCTCGCGAACATAGTTAGAAATCAACGCACTCCTCCCTTTTTCCTAATGTCGATGATACATCGGCGATCGGTGGTTATCATTGCTACGTGGTCATTGTATTTCTCAAATTTCGTCGATGCCGAAAATAGGTGTGCGGGTCACAATATTTAGTTGTGTATTCTTAGTTAAAATGTCAACTTCTTTGTAGAAAAAGCTTTCAATTCAACAGGACCAAATAAAACCAAGTGTGATCGATGATGAGACATGGAAACAAAACTTAATGATCCCTACACAACGAACTCAATTCAAAAAGAAGAAAGAAAAGAAAACAAGTGGTACCGAAAAGATAAAAAATTTCAAGAAAAAACTTTAGGGTGTATTGAGCGCTCAACATGACCTTCAAAATCATTTCAAATTTCAATTAAATTATAGTTTTCAAAAACTAATATCCTTTTGTTGCAATCAGGGTTTGCAGAAACCATATCTTTAGGGTTTGTGTGTGCGTGATACTGAGGAGAAACTAATATTTTTTAAATAATTTATGTGTGCGCAAGACTGAGGAAGGGGAAATGATGAAATAACTTTCCCCAAATGATCGACTATGATATCATCCACTACTTGTTTCTCTTCTTTGGTGCAGTCCAAGCTAGTTATTTCTAATCCTTGTCCCATCATGCTCCTTTTTATGTGTACGCTCTTAAAAAAAATTCCAATTTTTATATTTTGGTCTCTCTAATGTGATGATTTCCATTTTAGACTTTTTTAGTGGTCTTAGCTTTTGGTTTCTCATGATTATTTTAATGGGATATTATTGTTTGGCACTTGAGAAGGTCCTTTATGTGCATTCTTCAAATAGATGAGGCTCATAAAATGAAAAATAGTTCTGCTCCTTATCCTCATTTCTGTCTTGAAGTCAAATTGCTCATGCTTTTGTTACCATGAGCTCGGTGATATGTTACTCATGAACTTATGGAAATGATGTTAGTTGTAGCACCCAAGTATTATGTTAAAATTTGGATTATGCGGAGGACATTGTTTTTAAGAAAGAAATTGATATTGTGATCTTCAAAATCATTTCAATTTTCAGTACAATTATGATCTTCAAAAACCAAAACCGGTTCACTACAATTAGGGTTTATTCAAGGTTGAACTAAGTTTCTTATTATAGGGTTGGGTTTAGTAATATGTAAGACTACTTCACTTGGGGTTTGCGGCCACTACAACTAGGAGCATGCATTGAACTTTAACCCCAAATCTATGAAAAATTCAAATGCAAATTCCTTTGATACCAGAGACTTGTGTCATCTTGTCTAACCAAGGAATTTATGTTCCACTGTTGGATTACATTTTTAGATCTTCACTCTCTCTTAGCAACATATTATTATGAAGCAAGCCTTAGATCCATTGAATCAAAGGAGGTACCGTCAGGAAGGTGGTTACCTCCTCACAGGTAAATTGTATTTAAAGAGAACTTCAAGTTATAGATTAAGTCACGTCTTCATTGTAAGCATATTTAAGCACCTTTAACGCTATGACAGAGTAGAATTCTTGATATGAAGTTATACAGTAAGGCTACTATGAATAGAACAATAAAAAAAGGAAGAGGTTAAGAAAGCAAAGCTAGATAGATGAGGGCGGGTACAAGGGAAAATGCAAGTTGTAGTTTGCGGGGGTTCTTTAGTTCGGTCATTCAACTATACTTGCATATAGAGCACTTTACTAATCCACATGAAGAGCTACATTAGAGCTTTTTGTTTTAATTCAATTTGGAAAATATGTCAGAATTACAACAAAGAGGGACATGTTATACAACCAAAAAACCCTCTTTTGATTTTCGTAGGATCATCCCTCGTATCAAAGATTGATTGTAGTAATTGAACATATTCAGTAATTCGGTGAATCACTTGAGCCCTGAGACATTTTCGATGCCATGGAGCATCTTATTTTGTGTTCTTCTTCCCCACTTTGTGGGTATGCTAATAAATTAACGTGTTTGACTAATTCCATAAAGGCTAAATAAATAAAAAATCGATTTACATATTTCCTACCATAACAAGGACTAATAACTAAGAGCCAATAATGGAGAAAAGTACCCATCATTTTGATAAGGACCAGGTAATACATTCCTTCCTATTATACATTGTGTAAATTTAGTAGATGTCATACTAATAAGCCATTTCTACTGGAAAGTATATTCATTAGATACATGAAGCCATGCATCTAAAACAAGGAGGCTATTTGAATGGTATTATTCTTCTTCTTTTTTTCATTGTAACTGGTAGATTTATAATAGATAAAATCTACAACAAAAGCTTGTAATAATAAGTACAATATAAAAAAAATGATTTACTAATTACAAGTGAAAAAAGATAAGCTATCTAGAAAAGCATATAAGTCTGAAATTTCTTACAATACATCATGAATCTTTCAAATTAATACGTGTACACGGTACAATATATAAAAGATACCTAACATCTTAACTACTTTAAAGAACATAATTAAAAAAAACTAAGAAAGAAAATTACTAATAAACCCTTATACGACCAATGAGTATATTCCCGCTGAGTTCCCCCCTTATACGACCAATGAGTATGCAATTTCAAGCGACCAACATTTTGGAGGCCCATCTTCCTATTCATGTTAGATACCTGTGTGATCGAGGAGGAACTGGGGTACAATTTGGTGGGTAGGTTGTGTGATCGAGGAGGAACTAGGGAACAATTTGGTGGGTAGGTTGTGTGATCGAGGATGAAATAGGGAACAATTTGGTGGGTAGGTTTTTTCAAACGAGAAATTTTGTACTTTTATTTTAATTTGTTTGTAAATATTCAATGAGAGGGAGGAGGTTTATGTGTTATGTCAATAAATTCCCTTTGCAAAGCATGTTGGGCAGGTTTTGTGACAATTATTTAAATCTCTGTGAAAATACTTGGTAAAATAACATTAAAAAATGGTGTGTTTTGACTATAAAGTAGTAGTTAGTTGATAATTATTTAAACATTTGTGAAAAAATGGTAAAATCACATTAAAAATGAGAAATGATTTAATTTTCTATAAAAATACTCGATAAATTTAGCTGAAAAACAATAATTTTTGGATTAAAATAGATAGATGCTCCACAATTACTTCTATTGAGAAAAATTAAGACTCGCACTTCTGATCATAACCAGGTTATTGAATGAGAACGACTTATGTATATCATTTCCAATAAAACACCACAAGAATAAAAGAAAAAACGCTATAATTAAAACGATGATGACACGGACTACACCCAACACAACACATACGTAGCAAGGAACTTCCATACTAATAGGTTTCATGTTCTCATAGATATGACTTTTAAGTAACATTTCACAGCCTATGTGATTTAGAAAAGCATGATAGTTCAAAGAGCCTATGATATAAATAAAATAATGGCCTTGTAGTTGATCTTACCAAATGTTATTAGTCACTCTCAAACTTATAAATGGAATAAAATGAAGAAGGGGTATAATAATAATAAATAATATTGTGTGGAGCATGAAGCACAACGTTCTCTTAGTGCAAGAGATTCATCAATACCGTTCCCTTAGCGCAACCGATTGATCAATACCATTGTAGTAGGATTCAAGAGTACCATTGTAGTAGGCTTGATAAAGAGGTCACTGAAAACGTTCATCATTCATTATTTTATGATTTTAAATTTAAATTTTGAAATTTAAATTTGTATTTTTAAAGTAAATTTGAATTGTTATGAGTGAAATTCAAACTAAATAACTCGATTTGAGTTAGATAATTAATTTTTTTATAAAGTTGAAATATTTAAACTTTAAAGTTTTGTAAATCATATTATTTTTTATAATAAATTTTAATTTAGATTTTTGATAGATTTTAATTAGACTTGGATATATTGTTTTTTTTATTATTATTATTGATGCGGGATATTATGATATGATTATTTGATTTAAAAATCTAAATTTTGAAATTTCAATTTGTGTTTTTAAATTTTTTACTTGAATTCTCATTTGATATCCATGTACCTCCATGTCCCATATCTACATATGAAAAATGGTACTTCCATGTCTCATAATTAGATGTCAAAATGGTGTAGGTGGGATTCCATAGTTGTGTCATCTCAAACAGAAATGGTTACTAGCATGGAGATTGTTGAATAATCTTGTATGAAATTTGTAATAATTGATGTAGGAATTGATCCATTTTTTTTAGATTAAAGTGTTGTAAATGTTTAACAATTTATTCATCATTAATTCTTATAAAAATTTAGATTATATATATATATATATATATATATATATAGAAATTGATTCAATTTTTTAGATTAATATGTTGTAAATATTTAGCAATTTGTCCATCGTTAACTCTTATAAAAATTTGGAATATATATATATATGGGTAATTAAATTGTTAGTCACAATATAATCAACATCTTAATCAACTAGGGTTCTTTATGTGTCTCGGGGATAGCCAAAGTGATTTGGGATGTGGAGATTGTACCTAGCAATAACTTCTCAATGGAAGTGGTTATGAGTTTGGAAATTGTTGGATATTTCTATATGGATTTTGTAGTAATTGATCAATATTTTGGGATTAAAAATGTTTTAAGTGTTTATTCATATTCACCTAACTCTATTTAAAATTTAAAAACTAAAATTGATATTTAAAATATTTATATAAATAATTAAATAAATAAAATGAATTATT
>JZKD02S1719794.1:1008297-1078032 GCA_000966675.3 Picea glauca
AGGTGTATTATTTGTATAATTTTAATTATTATTTCTTTTGAGATTTGAAATTCTCTACATTGTATTATGTGTATATTGATAAAATCCACATTGAAGTTTTATGATTATAAAAATAATCATTAATTTTTTAATTTAATAATTTAAATTTTTTGTTTTTTATTATCATATTGTAAAACCTTACAACCTTCTTGTAAATTCAAAAATACAATGGTTAAAACCTAATAAAATGTGTTCTAAGAACTTATATATATATATATATAAAAGAGTTGTATTTAAGTATTTTTATTTTTAAAAATTAATAAATTTTAAATAAGATAGAAATGAGAAACAATATTAAAAAAATTATTACATTTTGTAATATCATTTATTTTCAAGTTATAATGAATTTAATTATTATCTATGTGAATTGTAAAGTGAATTTGTGTGACATGATGTAATGTCCCCACCTTATCCAAGCTGGGCCACGCTACACAAATCTCAACTTTTGGTGCCCTAATACTAAACTATAAAACTTACTACTAAGTAACGCTACTCCAAATTTTAGTGCGTAGATTCTACTCTATAACTTTGGTTTGCGCAAAAATACTTGAAGTAATGCACACGACCCAAGCTAGGTGCACCACACAACTTTCTTCTTTGGACACAAATTATAACAATGAAAGTAACACAATACAATTGTGCACACAAGTATGTTGAGCATACAAACATACTGTGCACACTATTGTGCGTGCAACCACTTTGGCGTCACATACAAATTTTTTTCATCCTAGACATGCAGATTGTTTTCCTGTGCATACAACGATCCTAGTCTCTTGTGTGTACGGTCATTCTAGCCTCACCTAAGAGTCCCATGACTATTTTTATAAGGTTAACTTAATAGGAATAACTAAGAATAATAATCATACACAACATGTGCGTCTACAATACTGAATATCAACACCACACCTACGTGTGCAATCAACATTATACAAAATAACAACAAATACTTATATGCAATATCATACAAGAAATAAACCATAACACACATAAATAAATAGCACGCAGTAAATTGGACTAGCACATAAAGAACACTTATCTTTTATGAAAAGCCACCAACTGCATGTAGAACTTGGACATTCCTCCCAACCATAGACTCTATTGCTCATAAGATTTCAACAAAAGGTCACCCCGAGCTGGGGCGTAAACTCCACTAGGGAAAAAGGACTCCTAATGCTAGGCTAAAGTCTAATAACAATATAATTACTTAGTCCAAGGTGCCTATTGATGTAACATACCCGTCCACCCAGGTCAGGTCATGTCACCGAAAAACTTTCATGCTCTGATACCATATTGTAACATCCCCAACATCCAACTGGGTTATGCCACATAAAAAATTTCGAACTGTATACAAATTAAACATATACACATAGAAAATCTTGCGGAACTTTATATATATATATAACTTAAAACAGACAAATACATTATGTTAATGCACAGATTCATTCGGAAATAATAGTAAACATATGCATGTAGCATAGACAAGCAATACCCATAAATATAAAGACAGGTATAATCCACACATAGGAAAAAAAACCATAAAAATAAACAAACAAATAATAATTTTGCATGTAAGTTAACACACAATTGACACTTATCTTGGTAAGAATATCACCAACTATGTGCAGACCTTTCGTGAACCTCCCAACCTTCGACCATGTTGCTCATCACTCTCAGCAGTGGGTCACCCCCGAGCTGGGACTAAACTCCACCCGAGTAAACGGATTCTTAACTAGGCTGATGTATCTCAGACAATAGGAAAGACTCCGACACAGGTGCCAACTCAAACTAACAACCTATAGTCCCTCATTCCCCACATACCTGTCCCACCCCTGGAAGTGTGCCCCTTCTCTGCTCAACAGTCCTTTGGCTGCCCCACTTCCTTTCTGGGGCTTCAGCAACAGGTCGAACAGGAAGTCTCAGAGCCATGTAGCTACAGTTTGGCACCTTCTGGAAATCAATTCCCAACAATTCTCTCACCTATAGAGAATTTCTCATGGGACTGACAACCTGCCTCTTCAGTATCCCACTAGCCTAACAACTCACTTCTTCATTCCAGCTCCCCAAGCTAATCAGGTATAGATACAGGTACGGATATAGGTACAGTGACAAGAAGGTATAGATGACAGCTCAATGAGTGAGTGAATGATGGTGGAATGCATGAATGAATGAGAAAATGAACGAAGTCCAAACTATATGTATGCATGTTTCCAACCTAACACTTGTCATGTTGAGAGCTACTTTGGCCCACTTGTCCCCATCCTTAGAACTTTGGATAAAATAATTATCCATACTTCATACTTTAAGGAATATTAATATAATATTCCCCTATGGCTTAAGCTCCCTAGCTTAGCCATTTTCTTTAACTTTTAGCCCCCCCTTTCCCTAACTAGTGGAGTTTAGTCCCCCATACTCTTTTATCATGGTCGGTCTACACACATCGATGTATTATATTAATGATAAGACATATACAAAAATAGTCTCACCGACCTTTAACATCTAGGTCCTCTAACCTATTCAATACATAAGCCTCCTATCTTATAATAACTGACTCACCAGCCTATAAAACACAACATATATACAAAGGCTCCTTGGCCTCAAAATCACGTGCACTTAAGTTTGTTGTGCACGGTATCCTAGAATGTGCACACTTCATCATTTTAGTGCACAATACATGTGCACACTATACCCTCGAAGGTGCATGCAACATTATATCAACAACTCACCAGCTTATAAACATTTTTACATTTACATTTACAATTTGGAGTTTATCCTAAGGGTATTACAATCCCCTCCGCTTATTTATGCACTGTCCTCAGTGCATTATATACCATGTACCATTCAAATTCTTTAAAAATATCCAAGCTTGAGCTATTGGAAGCTTGTTATCAATCTAGTGCTCTACTTTTCAGCACCAATTCTGGTATTCATACTGCAATTGGAAGTCAATTTCTTTATTCCATAGAGTTGCTTCCGAAAATAATTCAGCTCACTGTTCCATTTGACATACCCTTCTTATGGCAGCTACCATGCCATAAGAATCCTTGGGTTGCCTCCTCCTTCTTGCACTCACCCTTCCAAGCTCAAGCATCCCTTCACTGCTACACAGTCCTTCAATGATCCTTCTTGCCAAGGATTTCACACACAAGGAGAGCGCTAACCCATTACCACAACCCCACCAAGGTTCTACAATTATAGGGATTTAGTGTCCTAAAAAATAGTTGTTCTTTCCCAACATTTCAACTTTAATCAATATTATATCATCTGCATCACACAAATGCAGTTATCATGAGAGAACATTATAAAAAATTCATTTTAGAAATCAAATTAATTTCATAAGGAATTCAACTTTTTTCCAAAATATGAAATTCTATTTCATAATTTATTTATTTTCATCGTTGTTGCAATAATAGGATATAGTCTTGCTTCTCCCTTTCAACAAGCACCATGTTGAATACCATTTTTCCTACTATGATTCTATCTTGCATACAACCAACATATTGTTAGTATTTCGTGTACATCATATATTAAATGCAATATGTACAAAAACCTTATGCGATCTTAGAATTGCCTACAGATAGCAATCCAATCACACTACCAAACAATTTATTAGATAGAATGAATCATCATTCTATGCATATGCGTGTTCGTAATTAATAACAGTAAGTTCATTATTTCAATTTTCTGAACATAAAATTTTTTGTAGTCACTATTCATGTGACTACCTGACTTGCAACTTTCATATTGCAATGTCTAACAGTTCCTGAAATGTTCTCCTCTCCATGAGTTAGCAACATTTCTGTTGTTAGTATAATTATTTCCATTCAAAAACATATATACATGCACTCACAAAATGCATTTAGCAATTGCATTTAAGTATACAATTCTATCATGTATGAGTGCAACTCTGCCACTTACTAGACATGAGTGCAACTCTTAATGCATATCTATTCAATGCACCTTTGTATTGATTTTCATAATGATCTTTATCTAAGTCATGTATCTCATCATCCATAAATTGAAAATCTGGCCAATGTCTTGACACATTCTCCACACACTTCCCATTGTCTTCTCAATTACTTGGATGCCTTCCTTTTCGACTAGAACACTACACCAAGAATACAATTATGTGTTCTTCATTAATGTTAGCAAAAAGGTTGCAGTCCAAGTTTTATTTAAAGGTAGGAAGCTCATTGGGTATTTGTGTGGCATGTAACCTTTCTATATCCATACCTTGCCATATCCAACCATGTTCTGGTCTCATACATGACTATGTTTCCTAGCATCATTCCTATAAGAAGCTCTTATCTTTTATTTATTTGGTTATTACCTCATAACCAAATTAACATGACATGATGCTATGTTAGTGTGTGCATTCAAAAGCTAAAAAGATTTGATAACTATAACATACCTCTAGCCTGTGGTAACTTATTCCTATTAATCTACTTAAACAATACCATACTTCATATTATAAAAAATTGAATTTGGGGAAATTATTACTTGAATTTCCCTTTGGCAATTATGCAACATAATTTCAAAAGAGAAATACTTACCTGCATGGTTTCCATTAAACGAATATAATGCTACCTGACTAGTTGATGACAGTAGAAGCTCCCATGCCTCTTTATCAGTCTTATAATCAACATTCCAACTTTTTGTTGCTTCCTTCCATATGCAGCAACATTATCAGCAACACTTGAAAACATGCAAGCATTCTCACTTTATGGCTGTCCCAACAAGCCATAACATACTTGTTGCTAAAATAATTGCAGCAACATCTTTCTCCCTGTATCACTTTTCCTTGTTTATCCAAGAAGTCTTCCATTCTTACGTATTCATGAATCTTCATGTGTTCCTTACTATAACTACTATGAATGATTATTTCTAATCTGATCACTTTCTATCCAAATCACTCTTGGCTTCCTTTGCTTTTCCATCCAAATACTAAATTGATATTAACCTTCAGATTTTATTTAATTCCTGGATCCATCTATCCCAACTCAAACTTGGATGAATTATAATTCCAATCATGTTGTCTTATAGACTTTGGATCTTCAACATCCATTTACTTTTTGGAATGAACTACTTAAGCTCTTTCTTGACTGAATAATTTAGTATTTGAGTTTTCTTCCACTATTCTCTTCTCCTTGCCAACTAGCCTCAAACTTGGATTGCATAGCCAATCTCTAGCATACTGTAAGGATGCACATATGCCTCCTTCTCTAGCTGCATAAAATTAATTAAAATTGCATAATACTGCTTTTAATTTACCATCATAATTTCAAGTGATACTTCCACCCCTTGGAAATGTCACTCATGGCTCTATGCCACTTGGGATGGATTCTTCTCAAGCACCATCTCTTTTGCATTCAAAACCATGCATAAAACCATTTTCTTCTTCATGGTTCCTTACTGACTCTCTACAGAGATTCATTCCACTTTTAAGTTTTTCTTGGGTTTGACATCTCCATGCTATTGTGGACATATCTTCAATACCTTTGGAATGCATCAAAATTACTCTACTATTCTTGTTTTCCTTCCTGGAGTGTTGTCCTGCATTCCCATTAGCTTGATATCTACCTCATGATTTATTCTTACATTATCCTAGGATATTCATGGACTTGCAACTGTATATTATGTTGATATTAATTTTCAACATTCCACTATTATTTGGGTCCCTCTAATCCAACTCCTACATGACCTAATTATATTTCCAGTCATGTTTTCTGAGTAACCTTGGATAGTTAACACCAACTTCCTTCTTAAGGTATTTGATTTATCCCTTCCTCATCTGATCATATCAACACTTGGATTTGCTTAATGACTATTAATTTCTCCTGTCTTGACCAATATGATTTCAACATGACTTGCATAATCCACTTCCATCATGCCATATTGATGCACCTATGCCTGAATCGACACTCCTTACTTACGTGCACCTTCATACCATGCTTCCACAATGCACTGTGATAACCATAAAGGGAGAATTACTCTATAATTGCATAGCTAATCCCTGGATATGATGCACTCTTTATCCATATATGCATTAAGCCTCTTTCTTTATCTACTTACTATCATTATGATAGTCAATTCCTTTTATAATAGATCTGACTCCAATGTATTGCTTAATCTATATATTGGTTTTTTTGGGAGTGAATGTACTTTAACTAATTCATTCACTACATGATCTATTCCTTTGCACAGATTCCATTGAGTACTTGACTAACATGAGTGGACTTCCTGTAGTGGCTTCCCAAGACATTATGGCTGCACCTAGATTCATGCCTTAACATTTTGTAGTCTTGGCTTTTGATCATCTTATGAAAGATTTTTGTCATAACATTCTTTTCATGAGTACCTCTACTTATATTTAACTAAATTTCAACCTTCTCACCTCTTAATAACTAAAAAAATTTTAACTCTGCAAAAAATGTGCAGCCAACAAAATTTGTTATGCTAAATAATTTAACAAATTTATGAAATTATGTATAATTTTGTTCCAATAATGCATCATAATTCCTTCTTATGATCTCTTGTGAAAATTAACTACCCAAATTAATTTTTGGGGTGTATAATTAGACTCCTCTATCCAAGACCTTTCTAATGACTACTCCCTTGCTCAATTCTGAGTCTTGAGAAGAAAGTTATGCTCATTTGAAAATTGTCCATTAATTTCTTTGTTCACTCTTCAACTTGTTGCAGTTATGCACTGTACTTATGCATTTTTGCACCTACTCCATTGGATTTTTAGTAGGAGCTCATATGGGTTTCTTCATATACATATTTTGGACAGTCTGTCCAAATTTCATCTCTTTCTGGGTTTTGGGCTACTAGTTACAACCTGCTGAAGTTCTAGGCCAATTAGTGTTTTTGGTCTGGAATTCTACAAGTACCTTCTTTGCCATATTAAATTTTTTTAACATGCCCATAATTTCAATTCATCTCTAGGACTATTTTCTATGGTTCAATAGTTTTTCATAGACTTCTCTTATGCCTCAATCTAATTCCGGAGCAGAAAGTTATGGCCCTTCGAAGTTAGTTGGGTCTTAAACTTTACCCTACACTATTTGTCATGTAACTTCCTCATAAAACCTTTGTTTGATGAATGGTTTAAACCATTAGAAAGATCTCTTTGGGCTCTTTCATTTGAGCTACAGAGACAAAGTATACCTTGGTAATTTACACTCTGTTCTCTGGGTTTTTGAGTAGCTAAAAACGTTGTTTAGGCCCTTAAAAACACACTGCAAAAAGATGACCTTCAAACAGTATAAAATGTCACAGAAATTTCACTAATTTTTTGTTGTTGTACACTATCCAAATTAATTCGTGCGCACAAATTTGAAAATTTACACCAATATTTAGCCTTCGCAACAACACCATAAGGTAGTGTATGCTCCGTGCACTTATCACTTCTCTGTCGCACCAATAACTCGTGTGCACTACTTTTGTGTCGCACACCAATATTCACCGTGCACAATTTTGGTTCATTCACTAATACCTGTTGTGTGCAATTTTATTTTTGTGTCGTGCACTAATATTTCACATGAAATTCACTCTATGCTTTGCATCATTCCAAAGTTTAGTATGCCCCCATCGTGCACCAATACTCCACGCGAAGCATTAGCTAAATTGTCATGTGACAACATATACCAACATTGCGCGTGCACCAACAAAATTCCTCTGCGCTCTGCCAATAATGCACACACCAAGCGCACCATTATTATGCATGCACACACCACGCGCGCTAGTATTATGCATGCGCCACTCAATCCGCACCGCGCAATGCTAAATTTAGTGCGCACATCCACGCACCATTATTTTTCATGCATTACAACTCTGCATCGTGCAATGCTAAATTTAAGTGCTCACACCCACTCACCCATATTTTTTGTGCATTACCACTCTACACCACGCAACGCCAAATTTAAGTGCGTACACCCACGCACCAATATTTTCCGTGCATTACCACTCTACACCATGCAACGCCAAACTTAAGTGTGCACACACACGTGCCAATATTTTCCATGCATTACTACTCTGCATCGCGCAACGCCAAATTTAAGTGCGTAGACCCGCGCAACATTATTTTTTGCGCATTAGCACTCTACACTGCACAACGCCAAACTTAAGTGCGCACACCAGCCGCCAATATTTTTTGCGCATTACCACTCTACACCGCGTAGCGCCAAATTTAAGTGCGCACACTCGCACAACATTATTTTTCGTGCATTACCACTCTGCATTGCACAGTGCCAAATTTTAGTGCGCGTAGCCATGCACCCTCATTTTTCACACATCACAAGCTTTTCACTGTGCATCATGAGTTTTTAGTGTGCACACTTGCACACATTCATTTTTATGCGCATCCATTCCTCGTGAATTCCGCTATAGAAATTGGGGATTTTGCCAAAATTTTTCCCAATTTTCACTAGAGACATTCTTCAACGTTGAAATTTGTTCAATTTCACCCCGATAACACCAATTCAACCTCTGCAACAACAAATAGCTGTTAGTTCGCATTCCTAGAACAAACTTTTCCCAAACTCAATTCACAAATTGAGAGTTGTAATCAACTAAGCTCGCTCCATCTGTCATGGCTTCTGTGTAACTTCAAATTCAACCAATTCCAGGTTTGAATTTGCTAGAACAAATATTAAATTAAGAATATCTCACCACTTGGCCAAATTTCTCAATTTTCCCATGAATTTAACAACAAAAATTGGGGCTTTTGCCCAATTCCACGCAATTGCTTCAAATTTTTACCATGGACGCTATGTAACTTGAATTTTGGCCATTTCAAAATCATTTCTCTGTGAAATTTCACTTCAAATCAACTTGCTCGACCCATCTAGGCTCAGTGTTGAAAACTGGAGCTTTGATACCATATTGTAACATACCCGACCACCCAGGTCGGCTCATGCCATCGAAAAGATTTCATGCTCTAATACCATATTGTAACATCCCCAACATCCAACTGGGCTACACCACTTAAAAATTTTTGAACTGTATACAAATTAAACATATACACACAGAAAATCTTGCAGAACTTTATATATATAACTTAAAATAGACAAATACATTTTGTAAATGCATAGATTCATTCGGAAATAACAATAAACATATACATGTAGCATAGACATGAAATACCCATAAATATAAAGACAGGTATAATCCACACACAGTAAAAATACCCATAAAAATAAACACATAAATAATATTGTTGCATGTAATTTAACACACAATTGACACTTATCTTGGTAAGAATATCACCAACTGTGTGCAGACCTTCCACAAACCTCCCAGCCTTAGACCACGTTGCTCATCACTCTCAGCAGTGGGTCACCCCCGACTTGGGACTAAACTCCACCCGGGGAAAGGGGTTCCTAACCAGGTTGATGTATCTCAGACAATAGGAAAGACTCTGACATAGGTGCCAACTCAAACTAATAGCCTACAGTCCCTCATTCCCCGCATGCCTATCCCACCCCAGGAAGTGTGCCCCTTCTTTGCTCAACAGTCCTTTGGCTGCCCCACTTCCTTTCTGGGGCTTCAACAACAGGTTGGACAAGAATTCTCAAAGCCCTATAGCTGCAGTTTGGCACCTTCCGAAAATCAATTCCCAGCAATTCTCTCACCTAGAGAGAATTGCTCACGGATTTGAGAATCTGCCTCTTCAGTATCCCACAGGCCTGACAACCCATTTCTTCATTCCATCTCCCCAAGCTAACTAGGTACATATACAGGTACAGGCACAATGACAGGAAGGTACGGAGGAGAACTCAATGAGTGAGTGAATGATGGTGGAATGCATGAATGAATGTGAAAATGAATGAAGTCCCAACTATATGTATCCGTGTTTCCAACTTGACACTTGTCATGTTAAGAGCTAGTTTGGCCCACTTATCACCATCCTTAGAACTTAGAATAAAATAATTATCCATACTTCATACTTTAAGGAATATTAATGTAATATTCCCTTTTGTCTTAAGCTCCCTAGCTTAGCCCTTTTCCTTAACTTTTAGCCCCCCCCCCTTCCCTAACTAGTAGAGTTTAGTCCCCCATACTGTTTTATCGTGGTGGATATACACGCAACGATGTATTATATTAATGATAAAACATATACAAAAGTAGGCTCACTGGCCTTTAGCATCTAGGATCTCCGGCCTATTCAATACATAAGCCTCCTAGCTTATAATAACTGACTCACCAACCTATAAAACAAAACATATACATAAAGGCTCCCTGGCCTCAAAATTGAGCGCACTTAAGTTTTTTGTGTACAGTATCCTGGAATGTGCACACTTCATCATTTTAGTGCGCAATACATGTGCGCACTATACCCTGGAAGGTGCATGCAAAATTATATCAACAACTCACTAGCTTATAAACATTTTTACATTTACATTTACAATTTGGCATTCAGCCTAGGGGTATTACAATCCCCTCCCCTTATTTATGCACTTTCCTTAGTGCATTATATACCATGTACCATTCAAATTCGTTAAAAATATCCAAGCTTGAGCTATTGGAAGCTTGTTATCCATTTGGTGCTCTACTTTCCAGCACCAATTCTGGTATTCATACTGCAGTTGGAAGTCAATTGCTCTATTCCATAGAGCTACTTCTGAAAATAATTCAACTCACTGTTCCACTTGACACACCCTTCTTATGGAAACTACCATGCCATAAGCATCCTTGGGTTTCCTCCTCCTTCTTTCACTCACCCTTCCAGGCTCATGCATCCCTTCACTGCTATGCAGTCCTTCAACGATCCTTCTTTCCAAGGATTTCACACACAAGGAGAGTGCTAACCCATTACCACAACCCCACCAAGGTTCTACAATTATAGGGATTTAGTGTCCTCAACAGTATTTTTTCTTTCCTAGCATTCCAACTTTAATCAATATTATCTCATCTGCATCACACACATGCATTTATCATGAGAGAACATTACAAAAATTCCATTTTAGAAATCAAATTAATTTCATAAGGAATTCGACTTTTTCTCAAAATATGAAATTCTATTTCATAATTTGTTTTTTCATCGTTGTTGCAATAATAGGATGTAGTCTTCCTTCTGTCTTTCAACAAGCACCATGTTGAATACCATTTTTCTTGCAATGATTCTATCTTGCATACAACTAACATATTGTCAATATTTCATGTACATCATATTTTAATTGGAATACGTACAAAAACCTTATGCAGTGATCTTAGAATTGCCCACACCTAGCAATCCAATCACAATTACCAAAAAAATTATTAGATAGAATGAATCATCATTCTATGCATATGCTTGTTCATGATTAATAACAATAAGTTCATTATTTCAATTTTCTGAACAAAAAAATTTCCATAGTCACTATTCTTGTGACTACCTGATTACAACTTTCATATTGCAATGTCTAACAGTTCCTGAAATGTTCTCATCTCCATGAGTTAGCAACATTTATGTCATTAGTATAATTATTTCCATTCAAAAACAAATATACATGCACTCAAAAAATGCATTCAACAATTGCATTTAAGTATACAATTCTATCATGTATGAGTGCAACTCTGCCACTTACTAGACATGAGTGCAACTCTCAATGCATATCTATTCAATGCACCTTTGTATTGATTTTCAGAATGATCTTTATCTAAGTCATGTATCTCACTATCCATAAATTGGAAATCTGGCCAATGTCTTGACACATTCTCCACACACTTTCCATTGTCTTCTAAATTACTTGGATGCCTTTCTTTTCGATCCGAACACTACACCAAGAATACAATTTTGTGGTGTTCATTAGTGTTAGCAAAAAAGTTGTAGTCCAAGTTTTATTTAAAGGTAGGAAGCTCATTGGGTATTTTTGTGGCACGCAACCTTTCTATATCCATACCTTGCCATATCCAACCATGTCCTGGTCTCATACATGACTAGCTTTCCTAGCATCATTCCTATAACAAGTTCTTATCTTTTATTTCTTTGGTTATTACCTCATAACCAAATTAACATGACATGTTGCTATGTTAGTGTGTGAATTCAAAAGATAAAAATATTTGATAACTATAACAGACCTCTAGCCTTTACCACACATAGTGGTAACTTATTCCTATTAATGCATTTAAACAATACCATACTGCATATTATAAAAATTCAATTTGGGGAAATTCTTACCTAAATTTCACTTTGGAAATTATGCAACATAAATTCAAAAGAGAAATACTTACCTGCATAACTGCCATTAAACGAGTTTAATGCTACCTGAATAGCCGATGACAGCTGAATCTCTCATGACTCTTTATTAGTCTTATAATCAACATTCCAACTTTTTGTTGCTTGCAGCAACATTATCAACAACACTTGCAAACATGCAAGCATTCTCAATTTATGGTTGTCCCAACAAGCCATAGCATACTTGCTTCTACAATAATTGCAACAACATCTTTCTCCCTGTATCACTTTTCCTTGTTTATCCCAAAAGTCTTCCATTCTTCCGGATTCCTAAATCTTCATGTGCTCTTTACTGTAACCATTGTGCATGATTATTTCTAATCTGAGCACTTTCTAGCTAAATCACTCTTGGTTGCCTTTTCTTTTCCATCCAAATACTAAATTGATATCAACCTTCAGATTTTATTTAATTCCTAGATCCATCTATCCCAACTCATACTTGGATGAATTACAATTCCAATCATGTTATCTTATAGGCTTTGGATCTTCAACATCCATTTACTTTTCAGACTGAACTACTTCAGCTCTTTCTTGACTGAATACTTTAGTATTTGAGTTTTCTTCCACTCTTCTCTTCTCCTTGCCAACTAGCCTCAAACTTGGCTTGTATAGCCAATCCCTAGCATACTATAAGGATGCACATATGCCTCCTTCTCTAGCTGCATAGAATTAATTAAAAGTTCTTAATATTGTTTTTAATTTACCATCATAATTTCAAGTGATACTTCCACCCCCTAAAAATGTCACTCATGGCTCTATGCCACTTGGGATGGATTCTTCTCAGGCACCATCTCTTTTGCATTCAAAACCATGCATAGAACCAATTTCTTCTTCATGGTTCCTTACTGACTCTCTACAGAGATTCATTTCACTTTTAAGTCTTTCTTGGCTTTGACATCTCCATGCTATTGTGGACATATCTTCAATACCTTTGGAATGCATAAACAATCCTCTACTATTCTTGATTTCCTTCCTGGAGTGTTGTCTTGTATTCCCTTTAGCTTGATATCTACCTCATGATTTCTTCTTCCATTATCCTAGGATGTTCATGGACTTGGAACTACATATTATGTTGATATTAATTTTCAGCATTCCACTATTATTTGGATCCCTCTGATCCAACTCCTACATGACCCAATTATATTTACAGTCATGTTTTCTAAGTAACCTTGGATAGTTAACACTGACTTCCTTCTTGAGGTATTTTATTTATCCCTTTCTTATCTAATCATATCATCACTTGGATTTTCTTGATGATTATTACTTTCTCATGTCTTGATCAATCTGATTTCAACCTGACTTGCATAATTCACTTCCATCATGCCATATTGATGCACCTATGCCTGAACCAACACTCCTTACTTATGTGCACCTTCATACCATCCTTCCACTGTGCACTCTGATAACGATAAGGGAAGCATTACTCTATAATTACATAGCTAATCCCTGGATATGATGCACTCTTTATCCATATATGCATTAAGTCTCTTTCTTTATCTGATTACTATCATTTTGATAGTCAATTCATTTTATAATAGATCTGACTCCAATGTATTGTTTAATTTGTATATTGGTTTCTTTGGGAGTGAATGTACTTTCACTAATTCATTCACTACATGATCTATTCCTTTTCCTAGATTCCATTGAGTACTTGACTAACATGACTAGACTTTATGTAGTGGCTTCCCATGACATTATGGCTGCACCCAGATTCATACCTTAACATTTTGTAGTCTTGGCTTTTGATCATCTTATGAAATATTTTTTTCATAACACTCTTTCCTCGAGTACTTATACTTATATTTAACTAAATTTCAACCTTATCACCTCTTAAGAACTAAAAATTTTTTAACTCTACAAAAAATGTGCTGCCAACAAAATTTGTTATGCTAAATAATTTAACAAATTTATGAAACTATGTACAATTATGTTCCAATAATGCATCATAATTCCTTCTTCTGATATCTTGTGAAAATTAACTTCCCAAATCAATTTTCTAGGTGGATAATTAGATTCCTCTATCCAAGACCTTTCTAATGACTACTCCCTTGCTCAATTCCGAGTCTTGAGCAGAAAGTTATGGTCATTTGAAAATTGTCCATTAATTTATTTGTTCACTCTTCAACTTGGTGCAATTCTGCGATGTACTTATGCATTTTTGCACCTACTCCATTGGATTTTTAGTAAGAGCTCAATTGGGTTTCTTCATATATATATATATTCTGGGTAGTCTTTCCAAATTTCACCTCTTTCTGGGTTATGGTCTGCTAGTTACAACGTGCTGAAGTTCTAGGCCAATTAGTGTTTTTGGTATGGAATGTTAGAGGTACCTTCTTTTCCATCTTAAACATTTTTAACATGCCCATAATTTTAATTCAGCTCTAGGACTATTTTCTATGGTTCAATATCTTTCTATAGACTACTCATGTGCCTCAATCTGATTCCAGAGTAGAAATTTATAGCCTTTCGAATTTAGTTGGGTCTTAAAATTTACCATCCACTATTTGTCATGTAACTTCCTCATAAAAGCTCTATTTGATGAATGGTTTACACCATTAGAAATCTCTCTCTGGGATATTTCATTTGATTTGCAGACACAAAGTGAACATTGAGAAGTTACACTCTGTTATCGGGGTTTTTGAGTAGCTAAAAACGTTGTTAAGGCCCTCAAAAACGCGCTGCAAAAAGATGACCTTCAAACAATATAAAATGTCGCAGAAATTTCACTGGTTTTCTGCTATTGTACACCATCCAAATGACTTCGTGTGCACAAATTTGAAAATTTACACTAATATTTAGCCTTCGCATCAACACCATAAGGTAGCACATGATTCGCACACTTATCACTTCTTTGTCACGCCAATAACTGGTGCGCACTACTTTTGTGTCGCGCACCAATATCCACCGCACACAATTTTGGTTCATGCACTAATACCTGTTGCGTGCAATTTTTTTTGTTTTTTCATCCGCTAATATTCCTTGCGCATTTCAGTCTATGCATTACATCATGCCAAATTTTAGTACGCCCCCATCGCACACAAGTACTCCACGTGAAGCATTAACTAAATTGTCACGCGACAACATATACCCACATTACGCGTGCACCAAAAAAAATCCTCTGTGATCTTCCAATATTGTGCACACCACACGCACCATTATTATGTGTGTGCACACCATGCATGCCAGTATTATGCATGCGCCACTCAATCCACATAGCGCAATGCTAAATTTAGTGTACACATCTGCGCACCGTTATTTTTTGCACATTACCACTCTACACCGCGCAATGCCAAATTTAACTATGCACACCCATGCACCAATATTTTCCGCGCATTACCACTCTACGCCGCGTAGCGCCAAACTTAAGTGTGCACGCCCATGCACCAATATTTTCCATGCATTACCACTCTACACCGCGTAGCGCCAAATTTAAGTGTGCACACCCGCGCACCATTATTTTTTGCACATTACCACTCTGCACTACACAACGCCAAAGTTAAGTGCGCACATCGATGCGCTAATATTTTCCTCGCATTACCACTCTTCATCACGCAATGCCAAATTTAAGTGCGCAAACCCGCGCACCATTATTTTTCGCGCATTACCACTCTGGACTGTGCAGCACCAAATTTTAGTGCGTGTATCCATGCACCCTCATTTTCCACACATCACAAGCTTTTCACTGCGCATCATGCATTTTTAGTGTGCACACCTGCATACATTCATTTTTATGTGCATCAATTCCTCGTGAATTCCGCTGCAGAAATTGGGACTTTTACCAAACTCTTTCCCAATTTTCACTATAGACATTTTGAAACTATGAAATTTGTTCAATTTCACCCCGATAACACCAATTCAACCTATGCAACAACAAATAGTTGATGGTTGACATTCCTAGAACAAATTTTTCCCAAACACAATTCACAAATTGAGAATTTTAATCAACTAATCGCGCTTCATCTGCCATGACTTCCGTGTAACTTCAAATTTGACCAATTCCAGGTCTGAATTGGCTAGAACAGGTATTAAATTAAGAATATATCACCACTTGGCCAAATTTCTCAAATTTTAACAACAGAAATTGGGGCTTTTTCCCAATTCCACTGATCCAGGTGGATATTGGTGGCCACCCACCTTTCCCAGCTGGCTCAAAACAACTTTCTAGCAATTTTGATAATTTACTATTTTTAGTAGTTTTTCAGGTCCTGAACTTCCAGAGCCGTTTAGAGCCCTAAACGACATTTTTTGGGGTATGTTGCGGTTGCAAAATTTCAACATGAAATTTTGTGCAATTGTTGTAGTCTTTGAATAGATCTTTCCAATGGGCTATCATACACCTAAAACAAAGATCGCATACAAAAGTTACGACCCCAGAAATTTGATGAACTAACTTACCCAAACGGGGCCCACATGACTATTGGCACTTCATCTCCTAGGGTTAGGTTTTTGGGTTGAGGGTTTTTTAAACTCTTGTTTATTGTAAAAAGGCCTTGAGAGCCTCATTGTAATCATCTTCTTGTGAATGAGTGCAGTCGTCACATCTCTTCTCAGAGATAAGCTGCCACCATTCCCGTAAGCTTGTTTTCCGCTGCATTTTACAGTTTCAACTTATTTCCTTATTGAATAGAAAACCAATTTTATTGTATCTCTATTATTCTTTGTTAAGCATTTGGTAATAATCTGTAGTCATTTCGTTCTGCTCATAAAATCCGGATTAGTGGTATCAGACCGGTCTGCTCCTTGTCGTCTTAATGCATGTCCACAACGAGGTCGGAGTACAAAGATTTGGGTCTCGAGCTCATTTCTCTTGAGGACAAAATCTCTCGCACACCCAAGCGACCTCTCATGGAAGGAGAAAAGAAAGATGATGGGATAGGATATCCTTTCAAACTATTGATTGAGGAATCTCTCATGCAACAGAGGAACGAGATGATGGATAATTTCACGCAAATCCTTCGGCGACTACCAACAGGCGACACATCTTCTTCGAGCGAAGGCACCGCCCCCTTCAAGGTACAAATAAACTTCGATATTCCTATATTTGAAGGTCAGATAGACGCAGATGTTGTAGACAAGTGGTTGAATCTACTAGAAGGGTATTTCTCTGTCCATAACTTTTTGAATAGAGAAAAGATTACTTTTGCGCTCCTCAAAGCTATTCCCCATGTCAAAGATTGGTGGGAAACTTTTTGTGAGCAAAAGAAAATAGAGGAACCTTCATTATTTACAGTCATGGCCACCTGGGAATCTTTCAAAGATGCTATTAAGAAACAATACTATCCTGTCGGAAGTTATGATGATTTGTATACCAAATGGACCACACTGCGGCAAGAAAGAGACCAAGCAGTGCCAGATTTCACAAATGTCTTCCATACCTTGCGCACCAAGTTGGGTATCAAAGATTCAGAGAGACATCTAGTGCTCAAGTATCATGGTGATCTGCATAGATACATCTAGACTGAAATGGAATTTCTGGACATCTCATCCTTGGGCATAGCCTACCGATATGCCATCAAAATCGAGCAGAAGCTCAAACAAAAGACATGACAATTTGGGTTGGGGAACCCCTCACAACAAAATCCAGGAAAGGGCAGCCCCTACCCACAGAAAAAAGGATAGAGCAAAGATGCACAGTATCAGGAAAACCAGTCTAAGCCGCAAGCAAAGAAGGACACCAGAAAGACAAAGAAATATATCGGGAAGTGGTGCGACTTCCATAAGAGCCCTTGGCATAACACTGTTGATTGTTGCTCAAAGAAGACGCTGGCGGCTGAAGTGAAAGCCTCTGAATCAAATGTGGGTTCTGACTCCTAGTGAGAACCAGAAAGGGGTAGATGGATCATTGACGTGGAACCTAGTGCCACTGTTGCTACCACCAAGATCTAGCATGGTGAACCAAACGAACCAAAAGAAGGAGAGCGCCTCTTCCATTCCCAACTGTGGGTAAAATGCACCCCACTGCACTTCATTGTTGATAGTGGTAACCAGAAGAACCTCATCTCAGTAGAGGTCGTCAAGCGGCTGGCCCTGCCGACAATGCCGCACCCACAACCCTACACCATTGGATGGCTCTGCCAAGGAAGTGATCTCTGCATCAGCCAACAGTGTTGACTATTGTACGACATCAAGCCCTTCAAAGATGAGGTATTGTGTGATGTTGCTCCTCTCAAAGTTTGTGATGTTCTTTTGGGCCAACCTTATTTATGGAAATGTCATGCTGTATATGAGTCTAGGCCTCGTAGTGTTATTATTACTTTGAACAGGAAATTGTACAGGATACCCGAGGCTATCCCACCTAGTGCTATTTCCTTGATCTCTACTAAGCAATGCAGGAAGGTCATCTCTCAGATGGGGAAGTTTTTCTTCTTCGTGATCTTCTCTTAGAATGAGAGAAAAATCACAGCCACATCTAGGGTCTCTACGATCGACCTCTCCACACAACAGAAGCAAGTAGATAAGGTCATGGAAGAATACTCGGATATCTTCTCCTCACCTACCAGGGTACCTCTGCACTACTAGGTCAAGCACCCCACCGATTTGACCCCCGACGCACCGCTGCCCAATGGGCCAATCTATCATCACTCTCTATTAGAGAATGAGGAGATCAAGCGACAGATCCAAGAATTTCTCCATAAGGGGCACATCCATCCTAGCTCATCACCTTGCGGGAGCCCAATCGTGCTGGTACAAAATAAAGATGGAACCTGACAACTTTGCATTGATTATCGGGATCTGAATAAAATCACAGTCAGAAACCGGTACTCGATTCCCCAAATCGACGACCTCCTTGATCAACTCATGGGGGGAAAATACTTCAGTAAGATTGATCTGAAGTCTGGCTACCACTAGGTCCCGATAGAACAGACAGATGTATGGAAGACCGCCTTCAAGTCAAAGGAAGTCCTTTTTGAATGGTTGGTCATGCCCTTTGGTCTGACAAATTCTCCAGCCACTTTCATGAGGATGATGGATGATATCCTGCGACCATTCACCAATACTTTTGTAGTGGTGTATCTTGATGACATTCTCATTTACAACAAGACTTGGGCTAAACACTTGCAGCATATTCAGCAGGTTCTGCACACCCTGCGACAACACAAGCTATATGCCAACTTGGAAAAATGATCCTTCATCATGGACAGGGTCCATTACCTAGCCTACATCATTGATCAACATGGCATACATGTGGATCCAGCCAAGATCCAAGTCATCCATGACTGGCCAGCCCCAACCACACTCACGGAGCTTCGGAGCTTCTTGGGTGTTGCCAATTTCTACCGCAGGTTTTTGTTGGGATTCTCCCATATTGCATGGGCCCTCAGCCAAATAACCAGGGGTGGTGGTAAGGTGAAATTTGCATGGGGCCATCCCCAACAACAAGCGTTCGATGATTTGAAGCAGCGCTTGTGCTCAGCCCCAGTACTTTCACTACCAGACCTGCAACAGCCCTTTGAGATTGAGACTGATGCTTCAGACTATGTTGTGGGTACCGTTCTCATGCAGCACGACCACCCTGTGGCCTATCATAGTGCGACACTATCAGATGTTGTCCATAAGTACCCTACTTACGATAAAGAAATGTACTCCATTGTGCAAGCCTACCACCAGTGGAGACATTACATTCTTGGGAGGGAGACAGTCATCCACACTGATCATAAGCCACTGTAGTTCATGCAGACACAAGGAAAATTGCAGAATGACTGCCATCAAAAGTGGTCCACATACTTGCAGCAATTCCACCTCAACATCAAGTATAAAATAGGAAGCACCAACCGTGTCGCTAATTGCCTCAGTAGACCACCAGTTGTGGCACTCACCACAGTGCTAGAATCGTGTGGCCATGAGACCTCTGGATGGCCCCAACTCTATGATATAGACCTGGACTTCACCACCACCTACCAAATGTTGGGTGCAAAGGAAGTTGTCGATAATTTCCATCTTCAGGATGGGTTGTTATGTCATCTGGGCCATATATGTGTTCCCTCAAGTGAGTGAGCGAAGCTGATCTAGGAAACCCACTTCAGTTGGGTGGCAGGACACTTCGGCTCCGAAAAGACAGTGGCAATGCTACAAAAACATTTCTACTGGTCGAAACTTCGACAGGAGGTCAGCAAGTATATCAGGTCTTGCACAGCTTGCACTATTGCCAAACCAACCACTAAGAAATAGAGCCTGTACACCTCTCTTCCTACTCCTAACATACCATGGGAATCCATCTTAATGGACTACATGTCGGGCCTCCCGTCCACCAAGTGGGGAAATGACTGTGTTTTTGTGGTTGTTGATCGCTTTTCTAAGATGGCGATTCTAGTTTCTTGTAAGAAGAGCATCATAGCATAAGCCACTGCCAAGATCTTCTTTGAACGAGTCTAGATACATTTTGGAATCCCACAAACCATTGTCTTAGATCAGGACAGTCGATTTCTCAACACATTCTGGTCGAGCCTCTGGTCACTGCTGGACACCAAGCTCACCAAATCCACGGCTTTCCACCCCCAGACAGATGGCCAAACTAAGATCGTAAATCGAATGATCGTGCATATCCTGCACATGTATAATTCCAAGCACCTTTGCACATGGGATGAGAGTCTTACCTATGTCCAACATAGCTACAACCGATCCCTGCATAACTCAACCGACCATAGCCCCTTTCAGGTGGGGTTGGGATTCCAACCATTAGGTCCCATAGATGTTGCACTTCCCCTTGCGGTCACCTTGACCGACTCCTCTCCTACTTCAACTAAGGCTGACAAAGCCACCCGATTCATTGAGAGGATCCAGCACATCCGCCAACAAGTTCAGGATATCCTACAGAATTCTAATGACAAGTACAAGCAACGCCATGATCAACATCAGGTTCCACATAAGTTTTAGGTGGGTGATAAAGTTTGGTTGCACTTGCAGAAAGAACGCCTTACAGGAATCCATTGCAAGCTTCGCCCACTCTGATATGGGTCGTACACCATCACCAAGGCTGTGGGGGATAATTCTTTTGTGCTCAACATTCCTCCTCCTTAGACTGCACCCAGTGTTCAACGTGGACCTCCTTCGGCCTTATTTCCCACCATTATTGGACACCTCGGATGTAGAAAAACAGCTGACACCAACAGAGCTCAACCCCGACTGCATACAACAGGCATCCAATGATTAGATTGTGGACACATAGAACAAGGGCACTTGACAACAAAGGATCCAGCTTTATCGAGTCGTCAAAGCAGGGCAACTCCTGCACCAAGGCAAGTGGCTCACCCGGGGCCAAATTCAACAGAAATTTCCTCATATGATGGGGGAACTCAACGCAATAGAGACCATTGCTTTCTAAGGATGGAGGATTGATCCAGGTGGATATTGGTGGCCACCCACCTTTCCCAGCTAGCTCAAAACAACTTTCTAGCAATTTTGATAATTTACTATTTTTAGCAGTTTTTCGGGTCCTAAACTTCCGAAGATGTTTTGAGGCCCTAAACGACGTTTTTTGGGGTATCATACACCTAAAACGGAGATCGCATGCAAAAGTTACGACCTCGGGAAGTTGATGTACTAACTCACCCAAACCCATGTGCGATTAATACACCAAAGAGAACACCACCATTTCGACAACCAAATTTCGGGAGAAGAAAGACAACATGAAGTACATCTACATAAGGAACAACAACTAGAGGAGTCAGCTTAGGAAGCACTAGTCAAGTATCTAAACCACGCAGAGGTAGTAGTTCAACATTCAAGATGGCAGGACATGATCCCACCATCAAGTTACCAAAATTCAAAGGAAAAGCGTCGGAGGAACTGAAAAAACATTTGTTTATCTGTGAAAAGATTTGGGAAGAAAAACAGATCACAAACGAAGATACTAAACTTGCACAGCCAGTGATTGCACTAAGGGATCACTCACTAGATTGGTATATGAGTTTAGCTACAAACAACCCACCAAGGACAACTAGAATGATTGTGGACATCGATAAATTGTTGATAAATGAGTTTTAGAAGCCAAGTTCGAAGGATCAGTACATGAACGATATGATAGAAATTACACAGAAACCAGGAGAATCCGTATGGGAGATTGACCAAAGATTCAAGCGACTGAAAGGAAAATTGAAATATCTCATGGCTGATATGAAACACAGGCACTTGTTCATCAATTCACTACTACCACAATTAAAATATCCATTGCGACAACATAAGTTTTAGACACAGGTAGAGGCTCTACAGGTAACCCTGCAACTGGAAGAAAACCAATATCAACAGATAGATCCAGCCATCGAAGCGCTGAAGGAGGATTTGAAGAACTTAACATTCTAGCTAAACCAGAACAAAAGTAAGGACAAACGAGAAGTCGTTTGGTGTACCACATGTAGGACGGAAGGACACCACAAGAATGAATGTCCAACATTCGCCCATTATATGGCAATAGGAATGTCAAATTCGTTACCAAAAGGAGGACTACGGTGCGAAATCTGTAAGAAACTAGGCCACGATTCATATCATTTCCCAATGATGCAGAAATACCAGACAGTTCCAAAGAGTTCATATTGCAACTTTTGCAAGTCAGTGGGCCATGATGACAAAGATTGTAAAACTATGGATTTGATGCGAGAGAGGACATCATATGCATATAGGGTGCAGGAAGAAATGATGACTAGGCAATATGCACCATAGTTTAACCAAGTTCCAACCCCATACAACACTATGCAACAACAGTGTAATACTGTGCAACAACCATATAATAATGTGCAATAACTGTATAATACTGTGCAGCCACAATACAACACATCACAACCTCAGTACAATGTCGTGTAGTACAATCAGGTGCCTCAGTATAACGCGTCGAGAGGAGATCGAGTTGGCTATAGAGGTGGAGGATGAGAAAGAGGAGGCTTTGGGAGAGGTAGAGAACCAGTGGTATGTCACAACTGTCAACAATGGAGACATTATGCAAGGGAATGTCTACTTCCACCTGCAACTTGTATGTATTGTCACGTATAAGATCATGTCACAAAAGAATGTCCTACGTTACTAGGGAAGATCCAAGAAAAGAGGAATCAAAACAACCAGAATGTTCAATGGATTTCAGTTAAAGCAAGAGATGAAGGATGAAATATCAACATAGTTATGCACAGAGGAGATAAAATAGGGAACGACGTAGTCCAACAAGAACCAGTACAACACCAGTGGGTGAAGAAGAATGTCAAACCAAGGAAACACTTCGATGTGTAGAACGAGAAGGAAATAGTTCAACAAGCCAGACAAGAATTCGTGAAGCAAGACACTGCATCAACTTCAACTCTGCAGCAAAGCAAGGAAGAGCCATAGTACGAGATGCCTCCATCATTGGATCATACCAAGGAAATGCAACCCTTGGGACAAGTAAGTACAATCAAATACTTTTTGCAATCATGCGTAAAACTATTGAATGACCTATCCTCTATCAAAATATTGCAAAATGTATTAGAAAAATGTAGCATAGAGACAAAAGGAAAACTTGAACAAAAAATAGCCAATCACCTACATACAAGGAGAATAACAAGTAGGGAGTTCAGGCTGAATGCCAACATCGGAGATTTCAACATGGGAGATATCATACTGGATCTAGGATCTGAAGTCAATGTATTACCAAACAAGACATGTCAATGTATGGGAGAGCCCATATTAGGATATTCACCTGTTCAGCTAAAACTAGCAAACCAACACAAAGTTCTACCAATTGGCAGACTGAAAGGAGTGAAAATAGACCTGGATGGAGTGCGCACTAAAGTAGACTTCGAAGTGATTGAAATACTGGAAGGCACCACACCATACCCGACATTTCTTGGCTTGGATTGGGCGTTTGATAACCAGGCCATAATCAATTTAAAGACATGAAAAATGACATTTGAGTCAGGAGAATACAGGATCATCGCACCATTGGACCCATAAGAAGGGGAAAGGTTTGTAGAACCTACTTGCTTAGACTTAGAGGAAATTAGCCAGTTGTATAGAACAATTGCGTGCGATGAGGATTATGTAAACCCAACTGCAGATGGGATACTCAGTTGACAGAGCATTACTTCATGTGTGACATACTCAGACACAGGTTTAGAGAACTGGAAACAAAGGCTACATGAACTTTCCACAAGAATATGCACAAGAATAGACCACACAGTAAGATGGGTAGTCACGAAGATAAGGGAACCACCCATTCTCCATGGCGTAAATGATTTAGAAGTATTCTTGGAACAGTACATGGATGAAGTGTTAGAAAATTAGAGACTCTTAGCACTCGATATAGCACTCAAGGCCACACTTGCAAGATGGTGGGTGTTAGGACCACACAATGTACCTTTTTGCCCATACTTTTTGCCACCATTACACTCTTGTTCACTCACATTTAAACTCATATTATCACTTTATCCTATCTTTCCAAAGGTATACAACGTCTCTTCTCTTTACTATACGTTTAATCTGTTTTGCATATAATTTCACATCACTCTCATACTTAACCATTGATTAAAAATGTATAAGTGTTGAAACAGTTCAAACTGCAGATTAGCATTTGAGGCCTGTTGTTGAAACAACAACTCATAGAAGCTGTTACACAGTCCATGGTCGACGATGCTGAAACACAGAAGCTGGTACACAGTCCATGGTCGATGATGTTGAGGAAGCTGTTACATAGTCTATGGTCACGATGCTAAAACACAGAGGAAGCTGTTACACAATCCATGGCTGACGATGCTGAAACACAGAAGACGCTACACAGTCTATGGTCAATGATGTTGAAACACAGAGGAAGCCGTTACACAATCCGTGGTTAACAGCAACTCACACAGATTGACTACGATAGCTGCACCGTAAGCCAAGTACCGACCATCGTTGCTGCCTGAGAAGTGCTAAAACAGTCAGGACGCAAATCCCATGGCTGAAACAGCCCGTGATTCGCAATGCCGAAACAACATACAAACAACAGTAACAAAGAAAGAGCTGCTACTCCAGCCGTAACAACAACACCTCACTTAGCACTTGTAATAACATTCTGTTGCGGGAGACTAGGATATCCTATTCTGGTTTAGAAAGTCGATCTGACTAAGAATAGGACTCAGCTATACACTTGTAATTTTTGATCAATTGTATCGAAGGGATTCCCTCTTTAAATAAGAGGAATTCATCATTCGAGAGAGAATCTTCAGTTTGGTATTAAGAAAGGATTTACAGAGAGGGATGTCTTTACTCCAGATTGTAATGTAATACATTGACAGATGAATAAAAGACTATTCTGAGCATTTCTCTTTAATCTCTCCGTTTCAGGGGAATCTTGTGAGAAGGGAGGGCCCACCTTCTTCACAAGATTCACCCATTAGCTTTATTGTGTGCTAGTATTATTTCTGTTTATGCTTTGAGTAAAATATGTTTTGCTGAAACACTACTTTATTGAACTCTGTCTTGCTGCTACATTGTTTTCATATAACTCATGTTTGGGTAATTGTTAGTCACTCTAGTTAGCAATCCTGTGTGATGAATTTATGAAAGTTTGGTAATCAAAGACTTGTGCTGAAGGTTCCTGCTCGAGAATTAAGGTCCTGTTCTCTGTTAGAAATAGTTTACTTTCATAAGTGTGTTAATCAGAGACTTTTGCTGAAGGTTCCTGCTCGGGAATTAGGGTCCTGTTCTCTGTTAGAATTAGTTTACTTTCATGAGTGTGTTAATCAGAGACTTGTGTTGAAGGTTCCTGCTCGGGAATTAGGGTCCTGTTCTCTGTTAGAAATAGTTTACTTTCATAAGTGTGTTAATCAGAGACTTGTGCTGAAGGTTCCTGCTCAGGAATTAGGGTTCTGCTCTCTGTTAGAATTAGTTAGCCTCCAATCATTTTCATGAGTGTGTTAATCAGAGACTTGTGCTGAAGGTTCCTGCTCGGGAATTAGGGTCCTGTTCTCTGTTAGGGATTAATTAGTCTTCAACATGTGTTAATTGTTTCAGTCAGGCAATGAGTTCATAAAGTGTGATGATCGAAAACAGGTGCTGAAGATTCCTGCTTGGGAATTAGGGTCTTGTTCTCTGGTTACAGAATAGTTGGTCTTTTCTGTTGCAGCATCTTGTGTTATTTTAATGTAATCCAGGATTCTTCAATTAATCATTTCTTTAAACCTTGAGCTCTGCAATAGGTAGATTGATTTTCTGTGATTCAAGTTAGAACTTCAGTTCATCCAAGGCAAGTGTGATTAATATAGTTTTTACTACAACTCCAAGTTGCTTTTGAAATTGAGCATATATAGTGCGTGGTTACCTTTGAAATAAACAGACTTCCCTAGGTTGACAATTTATGTAGCACTTGATTGTTTAAATTAATTAAGCAATTATAGTGACCAACAGTGGGGCACACACAAGGAAACAATCACTGATTGGTACCAAAGTAAGCGATTACTACGTATAAGGTTTAGAGTAGAAAAAATAAACAACCACCAGGAGAAGTATGATGGATAGGGGGCGGCAACAGAACACTTGGAGAAGTGCAGAGCGCTATGGAAAATGACATCCCCAGAGGAATGGCCTCATCATTTCTTACACACTTTAGAGGGCATTCCAACAAACTGGTATATAGACCAGGAACTGCGCAGAGGAACTGCTAGCTGGATGGTATTGCAACATAATTTTATAGTCACTTTCTCATTCGAGCATGAGAACCCCAACATAGACACAACACTTAAGCAGATAAGAGGGGTAATATTCATTAAGGAACCAGAAATTGAACTCATAATAGAGGAACAACAATGGAACATACAGACAATGAAAGAATTGTTGTTGTGCTACCATGTGCAAGAAGAAGCACCCGATGAAGACGATTCACGTGACATTCAAATCGAGGAAGAAGAAGGTGAAAGAGAACTGGAAGGTCCACCTCTAGAATCATAAGTAATTGTTGTGTAGATCAAGGTAAATAAAGTCAACATTAGGACAGTTGAAAACCCCAAAATGGATAGCATTGGAGACTATTGGGATGAGAAAACAATAGAAATCATAATAGAGTTACTGCGTGAGTACAATGATCTATTCCCCACAACATTTACAGAATCCCATGAGGGAATAGTAGGAGGAAATTACACAGGAAAAGCTACTGTGCAGAAGGTATTGCGCGCAGGACTATGGTGGCCGACCATTCACAGAGACTCGAAAGAGTACTGCCAAAGATGCAATGTCTGTTAGAGGGTTGGTAAACCCAATAGAAGGGACAAGATGCCATTGCGACCACAACTAACTCTGCAGGTATTCAAAAAATGGGAAATATATTTTGTGGGACCAATTAACCCACCAACAAAGAGGACAAGAGCAAGGTACATTATCACCGCGACAGAATACCTAATAAGGTGGGCAGAAGCAACACCAGTGAAATATTGCAGCGCATAAACAATAACACACTTTCTATTTGAACAAGTAATCACTATATTTGGTTGTCCAATAATTTTGATGAGCGACCAAGACACTCACTTCATTAACAAAACTATTAAGGCTATGACTGAAGAATTTGAATTCCACCATCAAGAGAGCACACCATATCATCCACAAGCAAACGAAATAGTAGATTCATTTAACAAAATCCTGAAAAACACACTGACAAAGATTTGTAATGTCAACAGGGATGATTGGGACCTCAAAATACCAGTAGTATTGTGGGCATAAAGGACCACATGCAAGAAGCTGACAGGACACATGCATTTTAGATTAGTATATGGACAAGAAGCAGTGGTGCCATTATAATTTCTAGTACCCAGTCCACGCGTAGCAGCGATTACAAACATGATAGAACAAGGCGCAATACATGATAGGATGAATCAACTGATGATCATGGAGGAAGATAATATCGTAGCAGGTTCCACCAACAAGTCCAAAAGGTAAGGGACAAAGCTTGGTATGACAGACACATCAAGAAGAAAACTTTCAAGGAAGGAGACTTAGTGTTGATGTATGACAACAAATCCATTCAACATCCAGTAAAACTCAGAATGCACTGGTTAGGACCATACAAAGTAAAAATTGTCACAGATGGGGGATTTGTACAGTTGAAAGACTTAGGAGGCGAAGAAATCAGAGGGATGATCAATGGGAGTTGACTGAATATATACAAGGACAGACAACCACCCACAACTTGAAAGTCCCAATGCGGTAAAAAAAAAAAAACAGGATATCAAATGGTACCAACAGAGGTATAGGGCGCCAGAAGGAGAAGGAGTACGCACACTTGAAATACAAGCCCGATGGTCAGTTCAATGCAAAAATGAGTGGCAAAGGCGGCTATGGAAAAAGAAGTGCTAATGATGAAGGCAATCGGAATTGAATGCCAGAAACAACTGACGAGATGCCGCATTAATCGTGCCAACTGAAGACGGCAAGGGAGAGTAATGGAAAGTAAGAAGGAACTGGAGGTTCATTGAATCTGTAATAAAGGTAACGTCTTAAAAAATCTTCACACGTCTCCCATACAAAGCAAGGACACAAGAAAAAAAAGATTATTGCAAAATTGGAAGAGGCAGAGAGCAATAGAGCATACAAAGCATAGAGAGAAGTTTATAGAGGGAGGCTACTAAGCTCGGAGAATGACAAGATTTTCCACCATGGAACCAACCAAACAAGAAGAACTGAGCCAAAGTGCCAAGAAATATAGAGTTAGGACCAGAGCACAAACACAATCGCAGGAAAGCGAACAATAGCCACCAGAAGTCGTCAATGTGGATGAAATCCCATCACCGGATACAACACCAGGAATCCCAACACTTGTGGCAATGGAAACCCAACAAACAACACCTATGGGAATGGAAACCGATAGGCTAGAAGAGGGGAAGAACTAACAAAATGAGGACACAAGAAATCAAATGAAACCAGAAAAACCTGAAGAAGCCTTGAGAGTCAATGGGATGACTCCAAATCAGGAAGCAACGACTGAGATAGAGGAATCATAGACAACTGTGTCGGAACACCCACAGGAGGGAACAGTGGAAGATGTCACGAGATGGTCGAAACGATATGCCGAAGAACAACAAATGGAGGCAGGAACCTCTAGTCAGCCACCACCGTCAAAGGAAAAGCAGACAATAGCTAGGTCATTGCATAGACAACCTGCCGCAACACTTTTTTTTCTGTGCATACTAGAAGGAGTATGGGTAAAAGAAGATTTGTTAGGTTATGTAGAAAAACTAAAGTACTCAAACCATGATGTAACGAACATGGACAAGTTACCTGAGTTCGCAAAGCAAGTCTACCTACAAACTTTGGGTCTAGATCCCTTTGGGGAATTGATTCATCAACCACTCCAGTGGGCAGCAGGACTAGCTAAAATGGGGATTTTAGGTCCGTTGGAACTACCACACTTTGGCAGAGGACAGTATGAAAAAAATTGCGTAAAGAAATTGATGCCGATCACACATGGAGGAGATTTGTGGTTGGACAATCTTGTCTCAATAGACGTAGAGATCATCACACACATTACAAGGCTTCCATCACAGGGCATGGATCCCACACAATTTCTTGAGGACAAAACAAAAGAGAAAGCACTAGAAAAGGAGATGACAAATAAATACAACACTGAAAGGGGGATGCATGAAATCATTATCAAACGGATTAGTGACATCGCTACAAAAATGGCCGCAAAAATCATGGCTTGCAAGCTACTTAGAAAATGCCGCAAGGATGAAGTCTCGGTCGGGGTTGTCGTAGCTGCAACATAGTGTGCTGAGGGCACTACGATCAGTTGGGCCCCTTATATTTTGAATCTTCTTCTAGATGAATGCAAGGATACGCATGATTTGGGGACAAAATTTCATTACTCATGGCTAATCATGCTGATAGCCATTATGGAATGGAAGGAACCAATCTATGTATTTTTCTCCACTATACCTAAACCCAATCATGGAGTGAGATACTTATTGCTTGGTACCGATTCAGATTCCAGGAACAAAAATATGAACACAACCATATTCGAAGGATATCTTCGCGATCTACAGGAGACCATCGCCAAGATTTGGAGAATAACACTGCAGGTCGTTGAAAACTATCAGGGCATAGATAAATTCAAGGCAACTTGACATGCGATGAGGATCCAGGTGTGAAAGGACCCCCAAAAACAATGGCTACAAATGCGTTATTGCATCACAGAGAGGGACATAGAAATGGTCATCAAGGATTGGGAAGACGAATGAAGGATTCTAGTCCTAACCTGAGACATACCTGCAGGGGCAGAGGAGGAGGAGGCAAGAAAGGAACATACACATGTCGAGGAGGTAGGAAAGGAACATACACAACCCCAGGAAGTCGCAGTGACCAACAAACCAAGGACAAGACAAATCAAACCAAAGCAAATGAAAGGGGGGGCATCTAAGATAGGAACCTAGAAGGGGAAGAAGAATAATACACAGGTGCCCCAAGAATAGTAGAAATAGGTCGAGGCAGCGTAGGGGACCACACCAAGTCCTAACCCACAAGAACCAATATAGACCAAGCGACCAACTACTCAGACGAGGGGTGCGTGCAAGAAGATGAAGGTGCATAGAACACCTCCAGAGTACATGATTACGAAAGATGATGTAGAAATGGTAGCCCAAATGGTCCAGGATCACACGTTCGAGGATTTTGAGAATGTTGCGCGCCACAGGGACATAATTGAAGAAGAGCTGGAAGACATGCGACAACTCCTCAAACAAATCGGGGAAGCGCAGGTAGCTGACAACAACATAGAAACGGGCCCATCAACATCACAGACAGAAGTAGAACCTGAAGAAAATGAGTGAGAAACAGTCCAGACAATACCATAGCTGAGTGCAACATTTCATGTTACACCCAGCATGTTGTGCATGGATGATATTGTGGGGCAGACACCCCTAAAATACTTGGCTCAATTGCAGCTGGTATTTCCACGGATACCAACCAAGGCCCTATATAAACTGCAGGTCATCATTACATAGGAAGTACAGTCTCGTGCATGCATAAATATAGATGAACTGCAGTAGGTAAAAGATAAACGGGATGAGATGGAATTGATATTTGAGAAGGCCAAGATCGATACCAAATAGGAGAGGGAACGCATGTAGGGATTGGAACATAAAGTGGTCGTCGCCTATGAAAAGATTTCAAAGACTGCGCAGGCAGCTAAACTCACAACAATAGAGAAGATTGATCAGATTGCCTAGACAATCGATCAATATCAACATGAGATCGAGACTCTCTGTGAGTATCTCACACCTACCACTCCACTGGAGGTAAGGGAGCAAAGGAAGTAGGAGGCAACATAGCAGATACAAGAGATAGAATGACAGGTCCAAGCAGCAGCTGACTTGTTCGACAAAGCCATACAGCTCTGGATGAAACTAGAAGAGGATGAACAGGTCCAATAGTGGGACTAGGAAGAAGAAATGATAAGCACAAATATCCAAGACCTCAAGTAGAGGCAGAAGACAATGTCCATCACAGAGTGTGTCAAAGGGGCGCAAGATACAAAGAGACTACATGAAGAACTCATCACTGCACAGATGAAGAAAAAGGAGCGTCAGGCCCAAATGGAACCTCTCTAGGAGCAAGTAGCAGAGGTCATTGCACAGGTAGAGGAAGACAAGACATATATGGCATGGACCCAAGCAAAGTGTGCAAGGTTGATCAACAACAAGATTGCAACACATACACTGGAAGAACTAAAGGAGATGACTGTGCAGGCTCAAACGCAAGCAACGGATCTCAGGGATAAGGTCCAAGTGATCACTAGAGAGATCAAAGAGGTACACAAAGGTTAGGTGGCCCAGGATGAGACACATGTCAGTGTTGGGGGCCTTTTGGAGGCAGTCCAAAGTGGAAAAAAAGACTATTTTGGGAAGGAAGGCATGCACAAGGAAAGCGATAGCTGGAAGGAAGAGCAGCACATGCACATGCATGGAAGACCTAACGATGCTAGGGTTAGGTTTGTGCAATACATTGTAATGGCTGGTGAGACAGAAATATATAAATATAGATAAATAGCTCTAAGAAAGGGGGACTAGAGAGAGTGAGAATGAGAGATAGAGGTAGATATAGAGGGTCTCGAGGAGGAGTCATGTTTTGATGGCTAGTTGTAATATTTTTCTATACGACCTAATTTTGTAAGTTGTTGAGTTGAGGAGGAGTAAGGAGGGTAGATCTTGATGGTTAGATCGCATGCTGAGGATCCTGGTATGATCTAGTCCGCCTCACAATAAGATCTCAACCTGACTGAGAAGAGTTGTAAAGCGCACGACGTTGTAGTTTTGGAACTGCTATAATAAAAGAGCTTAAGAGCCAGATCTTTATGGACGTAGCCCAGGGGGGGTGAACCATAGTAAAACCTGCGTTGTGTGATTGAATGCATGTGTTTCCTTACTGTTTTTAACTAGATATTAGTATGTTGAATGTATGAGTTGACTATATTCCATGCATAATCATGAATGACAATTTATTGCATTAATAAGTTAAATAGAACTCTCAGCACTCACTTCTCAGAGTCCCACTCAATCCTGGGATGCAAACACTTGAGTATTGCAGTCACCCATTAATACTATCTTGGGTGAGACTGTGCAGTGCACTTCGTGTGTTGTGTTTCCTTCTGGTTTACCAGGAGGGCTGATAGTTTTAGAGGCTTTGTTGGAACCCCAGTAGACATGAACCCTGGGTCAACCGTATTAAAGATATAAACTCAGACATATAAAGTATAACTAACACTCGCACATAATGGATTTCAGAGAAGTGAAAGTGAACCAATAATGTACATCAAATAAAATTAGCAAGGTAACATGTTAATTGTTTGCTTATATGTAGATGATTTGATATTTACAGATGATTTTGGTATAGAAGAATTTAAGTCAGTCATGAAGGATGAATTTGAAATGACTGATTTATGGCTTATGAGATATTTTTTGAGAATTGAAGTTCACTAGTTCAAAACTGGTATATTCATCTCACAGTCTAAGTATGTGCATGAAATTCTGAAAAGATTCAATATGTTGAATTCAAAAGTAGCCCCAACACATGTCATAACATGATTTAAGTGAAGCAAGGAAGATAAAGGGTCCAAGGTGGATCCCACATTGTTTAAAAAACTGGTAGGCAACGTTATGTATCTCACAGTGAAAATACCTGATATTATGTATGGAGTTAGCCTAATCTCAAGGTTCATGGAAACTCCAAAAGAATCACATTGGAAGGAAAGAAAGAGAATCCTGAGATATGTGAATGGAACAATAGATTTTGGCATTCAGTACTCCACTTCAGAAGATTTCAGACTCGTTGGATACACTGATAGTGATTGTGGAGGAAGCATATATGACAAGAAAAGTACCTCTGGGTACACATTTCATTTTGGAATAGGTATGGTATCATGGGAATCAAGGAAGCAACCCATAGAGACTCTTTCTTCAACATAAACAAAGTACGTCGCAGCTACAAGCACAACTTGTCAAGTAGTTTGGATGAGAAGAATGTTAAAATATTTGTTTTAGGAACAACAAGAACCAACAACAGTATTCTGTGACAACAATTCAGCCATCATGTTATCAAAGAATCATGTGTTTCACAAGAAAACCAAGCATATTGATACAATGTATCATTTTATCAGAGAATTGGTGAATAAAAAAGGGATTTGTTTAGAGTTTTGTAGGTGAAAAGAACAAGTCACATACATTTTCACAAAGGCTTTAGCAAGAGATGCATTTCAACATCTGCGTAGTTTTCTGGGAGTCTGTGCGGTAATAAATGAGTGACAGTAAAATTGTAAACTCAATGTTTGATGTAATTTTTCGTTTGTAATCCCACCTACTTATAATTAAGGGGGAGTGTTGGAAATAGTAATTACAAGTTGGTGAAATCTTCACGTCTCTGTCCATTTTTCTGTCATACAATTTGTTAGTAGTTTTGTCAGTCAATCTGACACTCTGCAAGTGCAAAGTCGCACATTTACTCAAACTCAGTATAAGTTAGTCGACAAGCAGGAGATTTATAAATGGAGCTGATATTTATCTTTCTCGAGTTCAGTTAAGTAGTTGAAGAGTCAGTCGAATTAATAGTAGTCTTTAATGTTGAGTTAGTCTTAGCTTCTATAGGAAGTCTCAGTCGTAGATCATATAAGTCCAATTCTTTAGTTAGTCAAAATGATGTAGAGTGATGCACAAGGGATGAAGTGAGAATAGTCGAGAGGAGAAATAGCAGTTGAGGAGATTGAAGAAGTCTAATCACAAGCTCTGTATCTGTGAAGTCAGCAGAAGAAGTCATTGGAGCCGAAGATCATCTTAGTATTGTATTATGTAACCACGCACAGTGCGCCGAAGTATATTAATATCAAGTAATTTGTATTTATGAGTTTATGTGCTAAGCGTAGAATTTTATTATTCCGCATTTATAAATTGTTATTTAAAGTGTTTTATAATACAACGCGCAACATTTCGTGTGTTCTGTGAACGGCATGGCAAGTCCTGAAAGTTCAAAGACGAAGCTTGTGGTGTGCAATATCTTGTCACTGTACTGCGCACATGTTCCTTGCACGCTGCGGATCCAAGATTTGATCATTGTGTAGTGGATTATAGAGAGTAGTCCATATTCCATTATTAATGTGCTCTATTTCCTACTTGACTAAAAGTCTACAAAGCTACAAAGAGTTTGTGAATATAGTTTACAGATAGCCTCCTCATTTTATGGTACTTTTTTTTATCATGTACATACAAATGTATTTTCCAGGAAGTTGATACCTTGGGTGAATAATGCATTCCTTGAATGCAACTCACAAGGCTCTGTTCTTCATGAAGATTAATGGAAATATTCTTGTTGCCCATATTAGAAGACACTCAAAAGCTTCACCTTGTCTCCACCAATGTAACCTATGTTTTGACAAAATTTCCATTTCCCATCAAAGGATATTGAGATTGTACTGCGATATTTGGTATCTAATCATTATTCTTTTGCTAGATTTAGTATTATATAATTATCCTTCTTAACACTTGAGTTAGTTGGTGTTTGTTTTTATGAAATTTCTTCATTTTCTAAATCCAATTGGTTGAAATAAAATGTTCGTAGTTTTAAACGAATTACATTCTAAATTAATTAAGAATATAATATTTTTTTTGACATATCATTTTATTTCTTTTCCAGCCAATCGATCTTTTGATACCAAAAATTTATGATGGACTGATAAATACCTCCTCACTGTGTGAAAATTTAAAACTATTGTGTTCATGAATTTCTTCACTGTGCAACAGATTCCAAACTTTAACCTCTCGGACGCTTAATTCATTCATTTTTTTTAATTTGGTGCTAGACCAACTATTCTTCACAGGACCGAGTTCTCGAACCATGGGATTAGATTATTGAATATCAACATGTCTATTATTTTTATTCTTTCTTTGTTTTATAATTTAATGAAGATATCGGCTACCCGATACAATAAATCAAATAAAACTATAAAGAAAACGGTATTGTCTAGTTGTTCTATGGAATGGTTTTTTGGCTGAAATCAGACGATATAAATTTCTACCCATCACTATCTTTTGTTGTTAAAAATCCATTTATGAATGTAGAAATGGATTCAGTATGTTGAAAAATCTTCGAGACACTTGGATCATACAGAAATAATCACTCAAATCTAAGAATCTAACAATTTCTCATCCAATTTCGAGCAAATGTCCCCGGAAAAATATCTCATTTCTTAGAACGTTTAACCTATGGCTAAAGAAAACAAATGGAACCAACAGTCATGAGAGAACCTGAGAGAGCCTATCCACCCTACAACAGCCCAATGATTGAGTGGTTGTTGCATGGAACAAATGGAACCAACATTCATGAGAGAACTTGGGAGAGCCTATCCACGCCCAATGATTGGGTGGTTTTTGCATGGTGTATTAATTATAGTGAAATATATACCCATCCCATATGGATCATGGCATGATAAAACTCAAAAACCGTGCAGGTTGTCTTCTAGTCTTCCCTTTCAATGTGGTTTAAAACTAGTAGTTTCAGCTTTCATAGTGGTCTTAATCATTAATCATCGTGGCTTGTCACTCGCCGTCTTCATTCATGGTTTCTGATCGTTCTCACACGGAGGCAACTGCCAAATCTAGACTCAAATATGGTCTCATCTGGCGAAATAGATGTAAATGATTACTTTAATGGCTTAACCTACCACTATGTGAGCCCACAAATGTCTCGAGGAAGCTGGAATACGTATTTTGTGCTTCGCGAGTTTGAATTCCGGAGTACTTTGTGCACCACGAGTTCGAATTCAAGGAAATTCCAGAGCGTTGTTTTATCAACTAGAATTTAGAAGATCGTTGTTTTCTCACGGGTAAGCTCTTATTCATAGAGAAAAAAGATGCAAATTTTCCCGTGACAGATTCCATCTGGATAACGAGTCTCCCGAATGTTCATTCTATTTTTCAAATATATATTTTTTTCATTGGTTTAAAAAATAGCAAAATTTTCGCATTTTTCTCCTCATAGATTGAATATTGGCATATATATTCAATCTCTACATTGTGGTCATTTCTAGCCGTCATGTTCCTTCTGTCTTTCAAATTATTAGCCCATGAGTTTTTAGCATTTTTCTCACTAGGTTATGTTGAATATGCCAACAAATTTCCCAGCCTATTTTGTACTAGTTTGTTCAACCAAATCTACCAATTTGGTATGAACGCACAAGTTTAGAAAATAGTTATGTAACTAATCTAAATCTGTTCATTATTTATGTAATCCCGTAGAGGCAGATAGGAGGGTGAGATGAGTGTGAGCCTGTTGTAATCTCCTTGATCTGAATAATAAGACAACCGATACTTCTGCTTGGTGGACGTAGCCCAACATTTGGGTGAACCACGTAAAATCTTTGTGTTTTAATTATATTCTTGAATTATTATATTTGTGTTTCCGCATTTGCAAATTATAACAATTGGTATCGGAGCGAGTCGTTTGGAGATCCGTGATGCTAGATTTGTGGTGTTGATCGCAAGTTTATAGAGAGAAGAAGAAGTGCCATTCCAAACCGTGGAGAAGGAGCGCTATTCATTTTATGGGAGTGTTGTTGGTTGATCAACGCTGGGCACAATAGACTGAGGGAGCGTCGATCCTCTCTTATCCTCACACATTATTACTCTCTTTCTTTCGGCGCTTGGCTATCAAAGTAAGGGAAGCGCTGTTTTCGAATATTAAAAGGAAGGGAGCGTCGATGTAGTTTGGTATGGTGAGCGTAGATATTAACTCCAATGCAATTAAATAATTAAATATGGTGCGGTACGATGATCTTGTATGAAGTTATGATGTTTATATCATAGTTGATTTTTTTTTTTCATTAAGAAGATGAGATATTTTTTTAAAGAGTGGAGGATTTTTTTTTTAAATAGAAGGTGAGATAAATATATTCATAAAGGATAGTTTATTTCATGGGTGGAGGAATTAAAAAGGTGGTTTTTTAAATTTCCTTATTTTTTTAATAAAAGGTGAGGAAAAGGTGAGGTTAATAAAAAGGTTTTTTGATTAAACTTTTTTATTAAATCTTGTAAAGTTTATACCACTATTTTTCTACATATTTTTTGAAAGGGCCTTGGATATTATAAGCAATGGTGTTTTTTATGTTTCCTCTAATGAAAAAGATGCAGAGTGCTAAGTATGAAATTGAAAAGTTCAATGGAAAGAACAATTTTGAGATCTGGAAGGTTAAGATGCACGATCTGCTCGTGCAACAAGGCGTGGTGAAGGCACTTTTGGGAAAATAAAAGAAACCTGTGACCATAACATATGATGACTGGGATGAGGTGGATGCGAGAGAACTGAGTTCCATATGCCTGTGTTTGGCCGATGATATACTATTCAACATTGTTACAGAGAAGACAACAACCGGTATGTGGTCAATGTTGGAAAGTCGGTACATGACGAAATCATCGACAAATAAGATCTTCCTGAAAAGACAATTGTACAGTTTGCACATGAAGGAAGATACGAAGATAGCTGATCATTTGAATACTTTTAATACTCTCTTAGTTTAGTTGACTAACATGGGAGTGAAATTCGAATCTAAAGATAAGGCAATTACATTATTGTGTTCTTTGCCCGTGTCATGGGATCACTTTGTTACCTCTATTAGTTTCAGTTCAACAGAAAGTATTGAGTTTGATGATATTGTTAGAGCTTTACTGTCTGAGGAAATAAGAAAGAAATCCAATCTAGAAACCTCTACATATCAGAGGATGGTGATCAGAGGCAAACCTAAAGAAAGATGATACTGTCAGAGGGATTTCTCTCAGTCAAAGTCGAAGGGAAGAAAGAGCAATCTTAAGTGATGGTTTTGTGGAAAATATGGACACCTGAAGATGGATTGTTGGAAGTGACAACAAGCCTCCAAAGAAGACCCTCCAAAAGAGACGAAGGAAGAAAATGCAACCGAAACAGGTTCAACAACATGTTCAGGAATGATTGATGAAGTTTTGTCAATTAGTATTGGTTCACGTCATGATCAACAATGGTTATTATATTTTGGTGCTTCAAACCACATGTGTCTTCATAGACACTGGTTTATTACTTATCAGTCTATAGATGGTGGAATATTTTACATGGGAAATGATATCTCGTGTAAAGTTTTGGGAATTGGTAGCATTCGAATTAAGATGTTTGATGAAACTGTTAAAATATTAACTGATGTAAGACATGTACCTGAGCTTAGGAAGAACCTAATCTCTTTGGGAGTCTTAGACACAGGAGGTTACAAGAGTATTGTTCAAGGTGGAATTATGAAGGTCTACAAAGGAATCCTACTAGTTATGAAAGCAAAGAAGGTTGGTAACCTTTTTTTGTTAGAAGGAAGAACTGAGTTAGATCATGCGACAATGGTATATGAGAAAGACAATGATTCTGTTCGACTGTGGCATCAACAGTTGGGTCATATGAGAGAACAAGGATTAAAGGTATTAACTGATCGCAAGTTACTTCCTTATCTAAAGTCTTTAAAGATAGATTTATGCAAGCACTGTATTTATGGAAAACAAAATAGGCAGAGATTTAAAACCGAAAGACACACCAATGAAGGAATTCTTGATTATATCCATTCTGATGTTTGGGGACCATCCCCTACTATTTCATATGGAGGATCATCATATTTTGTAACTTTTATAGATGATTTCTATAGGAAGGTGTGGATCTATATGTTAAAGAGTAAGGCTGATATATTTACAGTTTTCAAGTAGTTTAGAGCTTTAGTGGAAAAGAGCAATGGTAGATCCATTAAATTTTTAAGAACCGATAATGGTGGTGAATTTACATCAATGGAGTTTGAGAATTATTTCAAGGAATTTGAGATTGATAGGAATAAAACCACTACCTATACTCCTCAACAGACTGGAGTTGTTGAATGCATGAACATGACTCTTCTAGAGAGAGCAAGGAGTATGCTTAGTAACACCAATTTGTAGCAGGAACTATGGGCAGAAGCAGTAACTACAACTTTTTATCTGGTGAATCGATCACCATCAACAACAATAGAGTGCAAGAGTTTTGAAGAGGTATGGAAAGGTCACCCTTGTAATTATTCTAATCTTAAAGTTTTTGGTTGTTATGCCTATTCTCTAATTCTGAAACATCAACGTTCTAAATTAGATCCAAAATAAAAAAGGCTTATCTTTGTTGGATATGGTGATGATATTAAGGGTACAGGTTGTGGGATCCTACTGACCACAATATCACCATTAACATAGATGTAATATTTGATGAATCATTTTTCATCAAATCAGATGTAGACGTTCAAATGAAATAGGAAGAAGTACCTAAGTATCAATAGATTCAGTTTGAAACTAGTTCAAATACAGGTGAAAGTGTACATGAACAAGTTTCTGAAGATGTTCATGAATATTTTCCAGCAGAGGAAGACATGGTTGATTATGATAGTCAACAGATTGTGGATGAGCCACAAAATTCCCTAAGAAGGTCTACATGGGTCAGAAATCCTCCAAGAAGGTATGATGATTTTATTTCATCAGTTTCTTTAAGCACTAATGATGATGAACCTTCATGCTATTAGGAAGTTGTGAAGGGTTCTAACAATGATAAATGGAAAGAAGCAATGAAGGATGAAATGAAGGCATTATAGAGGAATTCTACATGGGACCTGGTAGAACTTCCAAGAGACAGAAAAACTATAGGTTGCAAGTCGGTCTACAAGCTGAAGAAGGGTGTTGATGATAAGGTGGAAAGGTACAAAGAAAGGCTGGTTGTGAAAGGATATTCTCAGAAAGAAGGTATTGACTTTCATGAGATTTTTTCACCATTTGTAAAGACTGTTTTGATTCAAATTGTGTTAGCATTAGTTGCATTGCTTGATTTGGAGTTGGAGCAACTAGATGTTAAGACTACTTTATTACATGGAGATTTGGATGAGGAAATTTACATGGAACAACCTGAAGGGTTCATTCAGAATCGCAAGAAGAAATTTGTTTGTAGGCTCAAGAAATCATTGTATGGTCCGAGGCAGTTGCCTAGATAATGGTACAAGAAATTTGACTCTTTCGATGAGCTAGAGTTATACAAGGAGTGAGTATGATCATTGTGTCTACTTTAAGAAATTGAATAATGGCATATTCATTATCTTAGTATTGTATGTTGATGATATGATTTTAGCAAGCAAAAGCATAATTGAGATCAATAGGTTAAAGGCTCAGATGGCTAGGACGTTCGTTATGAAAGATCTAGGAGCAGCAAGGCAGATTTTGGGCATGGAGATATTTAGAGACAAGAGGAATGGTAAGATTTGGTTGTCACAATAGAAGTATGTTGAGAAGATACTTTTGAGGTTTGGTATGAATGATGTGAAACTAGTTTCAGTCCCTTTGGCTTCCCATTTTAAGATTTCTTCAAGTTTATGTCCTAGTACAAAACAAGAAAAGGAATATATGTCTCGAATACCATATGATAATGCAGTAGGAAGTCTAATGTATGCGATGGTTAGTACAAGGCCGAACATTTCACATGCAGTTGGGGTTGTCAGCAGGTTTATGGAAAATCTAGGTAAAGAGCACTGGGAAGCAGTGAAATGGGTGCTTTGGTATCTAAGGGGCACAAGTGATTACTATATCACGTATAACAATGGTCATGAGTTAGTCTGTGGATATGTTGATTCTAATTTTGCAGATGATTTGGACAAGAGAAGGTCAACTTCAGGGTATGTCTTTACTCTTCCAGGTGGAGCTATTAGTTGGATGTCAAAGCTACAGAACATTGTTGCTTTATCCACTACATAAGTAGAATATGTAGCTGCTTCACATGCTTGCAAAGAGGCAGTTTGGTTGAAAGGTTTGTTTGGTGAGTTTGGAAGGATGTAGGACAAGGTAAAGTTACTTTGTGACAGTCAGAGTGCTATTCACTTGGCTAAGAATTCATCCTACCACAGTTAAACGAAACATATACCTATAAAGTACCATTTTGAAAGACAGGTCATTGATGAAGGTGGAGTCTCTCTTGAGAAAGTGCATACAAAAGAGAACTGTGTAGACATGTTCACAAAACCAGTATTGATAGAGAAGCTACGATGGTGCTTGTCTTCTCTTGGCTTGCAGAAAAGATGATGAACAAAATAAGGAGCAAGGTATCAGGTTAATTGTTGTCAAGGTGGATATTGTTGAATATGCCAACAAATTTCCCAGATTTGGTAGATATGAGTAGATTCAGTGGAGCCTATTTTGTAGTAGTTTGTTCAACCAAATCTACCAATTTGGTATGAATGCACAAGTTTAGAAAATAGTTATGTAACTAATCTAAATCTGTTCATTATTTATGTAAGCCCGTAGAGGCAAACATGAGGGTGAGATGAGTGTGACCCTGCTGTAATCTCCTTGATTTGAATAATAAGACAACCGATACCTCTACTTGGTGGACGTAGCCCAACGTTTGGGTGAACCACGTAAAATCTCCGTGTTTTAATTCTGTGCTTGAATTATGATATTTGTGTTTTTACATTTGAAAATTATAACAAGTTAAAAACTAAATCTATGAACACGAGCGAATATTTTTTTTTTCTTCTTAATGGTGTTAAAATTATGAACCCAACGAAACTTTCGGATTTTCCGTTTAGGCCAAAAGCAAATTAGTAGTTTGTTTGGGACAAAATGTATGGATTTTCATATAAACGTGTTCGAGTAGACATAAATGGAAAATTATTATTAAAATATTTTTTATTTTATTTTTATGTTTGAATAAAGTAATAAGATTTAATTGTCAATTGAGTGTAATTTGAATGGTTGTGAGGAATGATTGTTATCCTCCTCACTCAGATTCAGTTCTCATAATGACATGAATAAAATATCATAATGAGTATGTTGTAATGGATTAGAGCCTATATGTATTAGAAAGTTGAGTTTGATTCTTAATTGAATACCAAGGCAATTGCTATTTCCAAGGGAAAAATATTCCTTCATATGGAAAAAAAATCATAAAATTTAAGCCATATGCATTATTTGGCATTAAGAAAGAGTTTTTTTTTTTTAAACCGACTTAAAATTTTTTTGGCATGAAATATTAAATAGGACATCCCATTATCATTACTATTATTGTCTTCTTATTTTAAAATGGCAAATTCCTATAATTGTCTTCTTAGTAGTCCCTGTTGTAGGCAAAGAGGGACTATAGCGATCGATAAATCGTTGACTTGGTGTTAAATTGTGCATTGACCAGAAATATTTGCATATTATCTATTGTTGGAACAAGGGAAGTGAAAACATCGATTTTTATATAATAAAAAGTACCATGTTTGTCAAGATCTGATTGGACAATGGATTGGAGGTCTTATTGCCGGCTTCGCTATTCCCAATGTTATATTTGTTGGCATATCCAAAGTATTTGAATCATATAAGGTATTTTCGAATCATATATTTTGTTATGCATTGGTGGAAGCTGGATTAATGCTAGCACTAGTTTGAATGTTTCCTTAAGCATTTCCTACTAGCTTGAATACATTGTCTACAATATTACTATGTCTGATTTTTTCTTTATTGTTGTGTGCTTCGAGAGAGGAGGCTTGCCACGCTGCATTTTTTCTTAAATGTTTGAACAGGGCTAGGCCCTTAGACAGTCCTGAAAGTCTTAAGTGTTTACCTAACAAATCTAGAAGTCTTGAATGTTTATTGTACAAGTGTGTTGGAATACAATTTCATTCCATTTTTTTGATGGTAGTCAGACATCTTCCGTCGATTTCTATATAATAAAAAGTACCATCTTTGTAAAGATGTGATTGGACAATGGATTGGAGGTCTTTTTCACAGCTTCGCTATTCCCGATGTTATATATGTTCGCATATCCAAAGTATTTCATCGTATATGGTCTTTTAGAATCATATATTTTTTTATTCAATGGTCAAAGGTGGATTAATGCTAGCATTAGTTTGAATGTTTCCTTTAGCAATTCCTGCTAGCTAAAATACATTGTATACCATATTAGTATGTTTTTTTTTTGTTTTATTGTTGTGGGTTTCAAGAGAACAAATCTGTCACGCTGTATTTTTTCTTGAATGTTTGTACAGGGCTAAGCCCTTGGGTGGTCCTGGCAGTCTGAAGTGTTTACCTGATAGTTTGAATGTTTATTGTGAAAATGCCTTAGGATACAGTTCTGTTCTATTTTTTTATGGTCGACATCACTGCTCCAGTGGTCGATGCTTCTTCGTTGCTTCGTTCTAGGATTGTTGTTCTTGTTTGATTAAACTTTGCAAAGTTGAGGTCCTGCAGCTGCAGTTGGACATCTTCGTCATTTTTCCCTAGTTTGTTGTTCTTCAACTTTCCAAGCTCTTCGACCTATTATTGCGGTTTCTAGTTTTTGGGGCTGGCCTCTTTTCATCCCTCGTTGACGGGTAAGTTTCCCTGTTGTTGTTTTTGAATGGTGGGGGTCCCTGGCTCCAAATTATGTTGCAGATCATCTTTGTCTCTGCTCTTAATTTCTGTTCCTGGAAACCATGCGTCTTCATATGCCAACAACAACGTTCATAGTTGTTTGGAAAATTGCAATGCGAAGGGGTTCTCGAAAAATAGTTGTAGATGCAGGGAAAGATTTTATTCTGTGGGTCAGAAAACTATGCCCACCTATTGTGTTTCTACCCAGTAAATTTATGGTGTTATTTATTTGCATTTTTTCTTCTGTTTTGTGCCCATTTTTTGTCTTGTGGTTTTCCTATTTTTATTTCCTTTTTTTTTTCGGGTGTTATTTTTTTTTTCACCCTTTTCTCCGTTTTCAGACAAACTGAAAGTATCTAACAAACACCTTCAAAATCAGAGTTGAGGGGATGGAGGAAGTAATATATGTTGAATCATATGAAATAGATAAACATTCCATTATACATGGCAACATTGATGTGGCTTTGCATAGCAATGGCCTCTTTAGATTCGATGCATTCTCGTATACTGTAGGGGATTTCCTTTTCGATACATTCTAGGTTTTGTTGCATTTTGGGTATTCATCGATCGAGCTGCGCAATGGATTGATAGATTATTTCTTGGCTTGTTTCAAAAATGGCAACGTAGAAGCATTGAACTCCTATGAATATGAACTGGAATCTGATTTTCTTCGGCAGTTGCACGGAATACATGATGTCACTATGTATTTTTCAAAGATGCAATTGTCTGCATATGCAGCTCTTCCTACACATGAAAGGGGACTCTGGGGAGACACATTTTGTATACGGTGTCTATCTAACTGGTTCAATATATCGGTTGGAATATGGTCATTGGCAAGAAAAAGAAGATATCTACTATTCAACAAAGGTGCCTCTGGAAATCCATATTGCATCTTGTTCCATGATGCCAATGGTCTCAGTGGTCATTATGAACCACTCCTGTACAAAAAAATGTTCATGTGCAATGTTGAAGTAGCTCATATTTACTTTTCCTTATTTTTCAAAGACCTTGAATCGCAATGGGAACAGATTATGCATCGCATAGATAGCCATGGTTTACAGGTGGCAACAAATGTTGTGTCTAACTATGGAGATAGTCTGTTTAATGAAATTTCTTGTTTGGTAGCAACGGAGTTTGATGTGTAGTATCTGCGGCTTTACACTAGGTAGTCATTTTGCAATGCAATTGTAGGCGACATCCAACAGGATTTTAGGTGCTTGCATCAACACCTTTTTCCATATCTCCTAGAAAATATGACGACAGTTGGAACTTGGCAGGAATACCTTGTAAACATGGTGCTTCCATATGAAAAAGGGAATATGGAGGGTTGTAGTTTCTATTTCCAATGGTTGTCTATGATAGTCAGAGTAAATTTCCAGGTTTTGTCAGCGTTGCCAGATGGAACTGTCCATTCTTGGTTTACTGATTCAAATTACGATTGAACATTTGACATCCTCTCATTGAAAAAAAATACAACACATATCCATTATGAACCTTTGCTTCGACATATCCGTGGTTCAGGGTTGGATGTCCATGTGACCTAAATCGCATCGAATCTACATATGCGCATAATGCTTTTTAGTGAGAATGAAACTCTTGCTGGGTCCGATATGGCCATAGAGGGCTTGAACAAAAAAATGATGCATGAAATTACAGTTGTGATGAGCCCATATAGGGCTTAAACAAAAAACCTTGAAAAACAATATGCATCAAATTCATCCCAGTTGTGATGAGGCCACACAGGCCTTGAACAAAAAATGTAGGCTACGTTATCAGCACCTGGGTCAGAGAAAAATTCATCACAATTGCCATCAGCTCATCGTTCCCTTGGGCAAGAAACGTAGACTAAGTTACCACAACTTGAAAAAGGTCATTCGCAAGAGAAATAAATACATTGCCACATTTCCTATTAGAGAGAAAGCCACATATGAGAATCTAAAGAAACTTGTCCGTGCAGAAATGAACAGAAACATGTGCGCTCACATATCCCAGAATGGTCATGCAACCGTCACATTTTGTGTGCTAGTAACAACACCATGGACTATTGGCATTGAAAACCAGAAAACATTTTCCACCCATACTTCCCTGCGAAAGAAAAATGCAACACAGATGTACATGAAAAAAATTAAAGATACTCCTTCCATTGCATGTGCAATTTGTGAGCAACTTAATTTCTCAAAAAACAACAAGTCTTTCAGGGCTGCTTTGCAAGCAGAATACTTCTAGTTGACAGCGCACGATAAAACATTTTCTAGTGGAAAAAGTTTTCTTCCATGCAAACGGTCACCTCAACATGGAAAACTGCCACAGCTCCCAATGCCTGGCCAAATAAGATGTAATGCACCACTACCAGATGTAAGTGTGCTTACGGAACTTGAGGAGAGAGTTGGCTCTCTCCAAATTGCATTTACTTGAATGAGGCCTTGGGGCTATAAACGACTCCAGATGGGCTTAACAGGATCAATTATTAATGGGCCTATTTAAGTAGATGTTGTACAAAGACTCTTGCCACAATTCATTAACAATACACTGACAATTGTCGTGCCTCTGAAAAGATGCTTGCGATACAAAAATGCATATCAGACAGGCAAAGTGCTTATGCATGCTGTTATGAAAGCATTAAAGTAATTATGTTCGAGGGACTTGTACAAAGCACAAAACATTTATATAAATGACAACTGGAACAATGTTATTGCAGAAGAGAATAGAAACTCTGTAGACACTTTCAAAAATCCTATTGAATTTGATACAATTGATCAATCAGAGAATGAAACGCGTGTTGAGACATTGGTGCATGGAATTCAAGGAAAAATTCGTTGAGGAAATGAACTTTCCAACACTCTTCTATGGAGATGTAGGTTCCACTGATATCACAAATTGATTAAGTTATCATAAAATAGTTTGATGGGAGCTACTAAATTCAATCCCCAATCCCAGTCTATATGACAAATGCATTTAAATTTTCAGGAATATGTAACAAAGTCTTATGTTTTCCATCTTTTCGAAATAAAACTATTCTTTTGTCTTCTCATATATTTATGTGTTGCTACCATTTTCTCTTTAGCTATGCTGAATGTGAAGACATTCTATTTATTTTATTTCAATTATCTTCCTTTCTGATGCCACTTGTCCTTTAGAATGTTTCTGACAAAGGCCCTTACAATTAAAATAGTCCGAACTCCGGTTGTAAATTTGTATATCGCCAAACTCTGGGTGTTCTCTGTAGGCCACGGAACAACATAGACCAATTTTTTATCCCACCAGTGCCAAAACCCGCGATCCAACAACCGACTAACTATGGATTCAGGGCTTTGTCCATGCTCTATCAAATCTCATCCCCATAGTTTATAAAAGTACATATTTTGTATGTATAAAAGTAAATATCTTATTTTTAAAATTACATCTTTCGTATGTATAATTTATGGTCTCTAGGGACCTTTAACTTTATAAATTTCAATTTCTTCTCTCCAGGAGCCCTTGTTTTAAGGAAAGCTAATTCGACAATGCTGATTTTTTTTGTGCTTTTCTCCACTAAACTATGTAACAGGTGTCACTACTACTTTTTTTGTGTTTTCTTGTCCGCGACCCTATGTAAAACAAGTATGGTAATGATAAATTTTTTTGACATGAGGCCCTTAAAATTGAAATTGTGCCCAAGTCCGATTGTCAATTTGTATATCGCGGAACTATTAGTTCTTTTTTGTAGGACACGGAACAACAAAAAATCCCAATTTTCAGCCCCCCATCCCGAGAACCCGCTATCCAAAAAATGACAAATTATGCTATGACGACTCCGTCCATGCTCTTTAACATCTCATCCCCATACTGTATAAAAGCACATATTTCGTATGTATAAATATAAATATCTACTTTGTAAAATTACATATTTTGTATATATAAATTATGCATATTTTTCCCTGCCTGGTCATTTTCAAAATTACATATGCGGTAAATCACTCACTCAAATTTCACATATCATATTTCACACACACACACACACACACACACACACAAACACACACACATATATATATGTTTCTTTAAATTTACAGGAATATGTAAGATGTTTTATTATTTTTTATACATAAATGTCATAAAATTGTGTTCACTATTTTATCTTTACCAGCTGTCTTGCTTACTTCTTGCCACAGAGGTCGTTACAATTGAATTAGTCCAAACTATGCTTGTCAATTTGTATATCACAGACCTCTGGGTATTCTTTGTAGGCCATGGAACAACAGAGGCCCATTTTTCAGCCTGCCAGCACGAGAACCCGTGATGCCAAATCAATTGGCTAGCTATGAATTCAGGGCTCCGTGCATGCTCTATAAAATGTCATCCCCATAGTCTATAAAAGCACATATTTCATAAGTATAAAAGTAAATATCTTCTTTATAAAATTTCATCTTTGCTATGTATAGTTTATGTTGTCTAGGAACATTTAATTTCATAAATTTCAATTTCTTGTGTCCAGGAACCCTTGTTTTAAGAAAATCTATTTCGGGAATGCTAGTTTTTTTGTGCTCTTCTCCACGAACCTATGTGACAGACGTTACTACTATTTCTTTTGTGTTTTTTGTCCACTAGCATATGTAAAACATATGTAAAAAATACTATTTTGGGAATGCTACATTTTTTTGGACACGATGCCCTTAAAATTCTAATAGTCTGCAAGTCCAATTGTCAGTTTGTATATTGCGAAAACTATTGATGCTTTTTATAGGACTGGGAAGAACAGAAGCCCAATTTTCAGCTCGACATCCCGAGAACCCGTCATCCAAAAACAGGCTAAGTATGGAATGAGCACTCTGCTTTGTAAAATTACATATTCCGCTTGTCAATTTGTATATCGTGGAACTATGGGTATTCTTTGTAGACCATGGAGCAACACAGGCCCATTTTTCAGCCCGACAGCCCGAGAACCCGCGATGCAAAAAACTGGCCAAGTATGAATCCAGGGTTCTATGCATGCTCTATAAAATGTCATCCCCATACTCTATAAAAGCACATATTTCATATCTATGAAAGTAAAAATCTTCTTTATAAATTTGCATCTTTTGTATGTATAATTTATGTTGTGCAGGAACCTTTAATTTCATAAATTTCAATTGCTTTTGTCCAGGAACCCTTGTTTTAAGAAGCATCCAAAAACTGGCTAAGTATGGAATGAGGGCTCCACTTTGTAAAATTACATATTTTGTATCTATAAATTATGCTGTACATGAACCTTTCATTTCATAAATTTCAATTTCTATTATGTCGACAATCCCTTCTTTTAAAGAAAACTAAGTCAGGAATGGTAAAAATTTTTTGTGTTTTTTCTCAACAAACCTATGTAGCAGACATTACCACTATTTTTTACAATTGAACTAGTCCGAACTCCTCTTGTCAATTTGTATATCGTGGAACTCTGGGTATTCTTTGTAGACCACGGAACGACACAGGCCCATTTTTCAACCCAGCAGTTCAAGAACCCACGATGCAAAAAACTGGCTAACTATGAATCCAGGGCTCTGTGCATGCTCTATAAAATGTCATCCCCATACTCTATAAAGTACATATTTCGTATCTATGAAAGTAAATATCTACTTTATAAAATTGCATCTTTCGTATGTATAATTTATGTTGTCCAAGAACCTTTACTTTCATAAATTTAAATTTCTTGTGTCTAGGAACCCTTGTTTTAAGAAAAACTATTTCGGCAAAGCTATTTTTTTGTGTGCTCTTCTCCACGTACCTATGTAACAGACGTTACTACTATTTTTGTGTATTTTTTCCATGACCGTATGTAAAAAATATGTAAGCAATACTATTTCGACAATGGTTAACTTTTTGGACAGGATGCCCTTAAAATTCTAATACTCCGCAAGTCGGATTGTTAGTTTGTATATCACAGAACTATTGGTGCTTTTTGTAGGCACGGAAGAACATAAGCCCAATTTCCAGCCCGACATCTCAAGAACCCGCCATCCAAAACTAGCTAAGTATGGAATGATGACTCCGCTTTGTAAAACTACATATTCTCTATGTATAAATTATTTTGTCCAGGAACCTTTCATTTCATAAATTTCAATTTCTATTATGTCCATGATCCCTTGTTTTAAAGAAAAATAAGTCAGGAATGCTAAATTTTGTTTGCGTTTTCTATCAACAAACCTATGTAACAGACATTGCCACTAATTTTTACAATTCAAATAGTTCGATCTCCGCTAGTCAATTTGTATATCGCGGAACTCTAGGTATTCTTTGTAGGCCATGGAACAACAGAGGCCCAATGCTAAATTTGTTGGACATGATTCCCTTAAAATTCTAATATTCTGGGAGTCCAATTGTCAGTTTTTATATCGCGGAACTATCGGTGATTTTTGTAGGGCACAGAAGAATAGAAGCCCAATTTTCGGCCCGACATCCCGAGAACCCGCCATACAAAAACTGGCTAAGAATGGAATGAGTGCTCCTCTTTGTAAAATTACATTCTGTATGTGTAAATTATGCTATCCAGGAACCTTTCATTTCATAAATTCCAGTTTCTAGTGTCCACAATCCCGTCTTTTAAAGAAAACCAAGTCAGGAATGCTAATTTTGTTTGTGTTTTGTGTCAACAAACCTATGTAACAAACATTACCAGTATGTTTACAATTCAAATAACCCCAACTCCACTTGTCAATTTGTATATCACAAAACTCTGTATGTATAAATTATTTTGTATAAAATTACATATTCTGTATGTATAAATTATTATGTCCAGGAACCTTTCATTTCATAAATTTCAATTTCTATTATGTCCATGATCCCTTGTTTTAAAGAAAACTAAGTTAGGAATGCTAAAGTTTGTTTGCATTTTCTGTCAACAAACCTATGTAACAGACATTGCCACTGAATTTTACAATTCAAATAGTCTGATCTCCGCTAGTCAATTTGTATATCGCAGAACTCTGGGTATTCTTTGTAGGCCACGAAACAGGAGAGGCCCAATGCTAAATTTGTTGGACACGATGCCCTTAAAATTCTAATAGCCCGGGAGTCCAATTGTGAGTTTGTATATCATAGAACTATTGGTGCTTTTTGTAGGGAATGAAAGAACAAAAGCCCAATTTCCAGCCCGACATCCCGAGAAACCACCATCCAAAACTGGCTAAGTATGGAATGATGGCTCCGCTTTGTAAAACTACATATTCTCCATGTATAAATTATTCTATCTAGGAACCTTTCATTTCATAAATTTCAATTTCTATTATGTCCACGATCCCTTGTTTTAAAGAAAACTAAGTTAGGAACGCTAAATATTGTTTGCGTTTTCTGTCAACAAACCTATGTAATAGACATTGACACTAATTTTTACAATTCAAATAGTCTAATCTCCGCTAGTCAATTTGTATATTGTGGAACTTTGGGTATTCTTTGTAGGCCACGGAACAGTAGAGGCCCAGTGCTAAATTTGTTGTACACAATGCCCTTAAAATTATAATAGTCCGGGAGTCCAATTGTCAGTTTGTATATCGTGGAACGATCGATGCTTTTTATAGGGAACAAAAGACCATAAGCCCAATTTTCAGCCCAACATCCCGAGAACCCGCCATCCAAAAACTGGCTAATTATGGAATGAGGTCTCCTCTTTGGAAAATTACATTCTGTATGTACAAATTATGCTGTCCAGGAACCTTTCATTTCATAAATTTCAGTTTCTAGTGTCTACGATCCCTTCTTTTAAAGAAAACAAAATCAGGAATGCTAATTTTTTTTGTGTTTTTTGTCAACAAACCTATGTAACAGACATTACCAATATGTTTTACAATTCAAATAGCCCCAACTCCGCTTGTTAATTTGTATATCGCGGAACTCTGTATGTATAAATTATTTTGTATAAAACTACATATTCTGTATGTATAAATTATTCTGTCCAAGAACCTTTCATTTTATAAATTTCAATTTCTATTCTGTCCACGATCCCTTGTTTTAAAGAAAACTAAGTCAGGAACACTAAATTTTGTTTGCGTTTTCTGTCAACAAACCTATGTAACAGACAGTGCCACTGATTTTTACAATTCAAATAGTCCAATCTCCGCTAGTCAATTTGTATATAGTGAAACTCTGGGTATTCTTTGTAGGCCATGAAACAGGAGAGGCCCAATGCTAAATTTGTTGGACACAATGCCCTTAAAATTCTAATAGTCCGGGAGTCCAATTGTCAGTTTGTATATTGTGGAACTATTGATGCTTTTTGTAGGGCACAGAAGAACAAAAGCCCAATTTTCAGCCCGACATCCCAAGAACCCGCCATCCAAAAACTGGCTAAGTATGGAATGAGGGATCTGCTTTGTAAAATTACATTATGTATGTATAAATTATGTTGTCCAGGAACCTTTCATTTTATAAATTTTAGTTTCTAGTGTCCATGATCCCTTCTTTTGAAGAAAACCAATCATCCGGATTATTTTCGGCACAAAATGAGATCGAAGATATAATAAAGAAATGCATAGAGATATCGCAGATGTTCAATAATATAACATAAATATATCAAAGATGAAACCATAAACACATAGATATAATAATACACAATTTCTATTAATGAAAGAAATGTACAGAGACTGTAAAAATACATAGTGAAAGACTCACTAGAATGGTGGTAGCTTATCTCTGAGAAGAGATGTGATGACTACTCGCATTCAAAAGAAGATGAGTACAATGAGGCTATGAAGGCCTTTTTACAATAAACAGGAATGCCCAAAACCCTATACATCCAAAAACCTAACCCTAGGAGATGAAGCGCCAAAAGTCATGTGGGCCCCGTTTGGGTAAGTTAGTACATCAACTTCTCGAGGTCGTAATTTTTGCATACGATCTCCGTTTTAGGCGTATGATATCTCGTTGTAAAGATATCATCGAGGAGATTCATTTTTGGGGATCAATTATGACTTTGAATATCATTGAGAAACTCGATCTTGAAAAACCTTCATTTAGGCCCTCAAAATGGCCCCGAAAGTTCAAACCTGCTAAAAATAGTAAATTGCCAAAATTGCCAAAAAATTGTTTTGAGCTAGTTGGAAAAGGTGGGTGGCCATCAATATCCACCTGGATCAATCCTCCCTCCTTATGAAGCAATGGTATCCATTGTGTTGAGTTCCTGGGGGAGAGGGAAAAGCATTTGTTGGATTTGCAGCTTGGTGAGCTTCTTGTATTGCTGGAGATATCGCATTGCTCAGTTTGTGGAAGTATGTCAAGAACGTGTTGAGGGTGAGGTTGTTCAAAAAGTTGAGATACATGAGAGGACGGTGTGCAGAAGGAATATTTGTGCTTTGATGCATCCTTGTCGACCTGCTTCTACTGGATAAAAGGTGCTTGGGGTGAGGCTATAGTGGTTGCAGTGTCCTTCTGTTCTCCTTTTGAACAGATTGTGAAGAAGCTAAATTTTGTAGTATGAGATACTACTTTGCATCACTTTTTAGGTGGAAAAATAGTCTGAACTACCTCTGGTATTCTATAGAGAAGACCCCCCAATTTAACAATGACACTACGGGGTCGAGACTCATAAACAACATGGCGCTTCCACATATATGGTTGGACCAAGAGCACATCACAGACATCAAGTGGGTAACATCACATAATACCTCATCCTTGAAGGGCTGGATGTCATATGGCAATCTACATTGTTGGCTGACACGAAGATCTCGTCCTTGGTGAAGCCACCCGATGTTGTATGGCTGCGGGTATGGTGTTGTTGACAATCCCAACTATTTGACAACCTCTACTGAGATGAGGTTCTTCTGGCTTCCACTATCAACAATTAAATGCAGCAGGGTCCCCTTCACCTACATCTGTGAATGAAAGAGGCACACGCTCCCCCTCTTTGGGATATGTTGGTTCTTCTCGTAGAATTGTTGCGGTCGTGACAATAGCAGTGGGGTCTGTGTCAATGATCTTTCCTTTACTAGTATTTTCATAATCGGATTCAGAATCAGGGTTCGGCTCCTTGTCTTTGATCTCGGCTACCAATTAATGTTTTGAGAAACATTCATCGGTGTTGTGCCAAAGGATTTTGTGGAAATCGCACCATTTTCCAGTGTCCTTCTTTGTCTTCCCATGACCCTTCTTTTCCTGTGTCTTGGACTGGTTTTCGAGAGATTGTTTGTTAGGGTTGTCTTTATCATACTTTGGTTGTTGCGGATTTACAGATATGAAATCCCATTTGTTTTGGTGCTTTAATTTTTTCTCGATTTTAACAGCATATCGATAAGCAGCACTGAGTGATGAGATGTCCAGAAAATCCATTTCAGTCTGGATGTAGCTGTGTAGAGCCCCACGGTATTTCAGAACCAAATGTCGCTCGGAGTCTTTGATACCCAGCTTGGTGCACAATGTATGGAAAGTATTGTTGAACTCCATAAATTCTTGGCCCCTCTCTTGCCACAGTGTGGTCCATCTCATGTACTGGTCCTCATAGTTTCCAACAGTGTAATATTGTTCCTTTACCGCATCCACAAAAAAATCCCAATGGGGATCGGCCCCATATATTTCAGACTCCTCTGTGGAACTCTGCTCCCAATAAGTTTCCCAACAATGTTTGACATGGGGGAGAGCTTTAAGGAGTGTGAAGGTGATATTTTCTTTGTCAGAAAATTTGTGAACAGAGAAATAACCTTCTAGCAGATTTAACCATTTATCTAGGGCTTATGCATCTATCCTTCCTTCAAATGCAGGAATATCAAATTTAACATGTACCTTGAAAGGAGAGGTGCCTCCAAAGTGGTCTCTTAATGAAGATGTGCCTGTTTCTATCAGTAGGCGTTGAAGGATGTGGGAAAAATTCTCCATCATTTCATCCCTTTGTCACGTGAGAGCTTGCTCAAGCAACAAACTAATATGATCGTCTGCTCCGTCATTTTTCTTTTCTTCCGCCATTGACGGTTTCTTGGGTGTGCGAGAATGATTGTCCTAAAGAGAGACAAGCTCGAGACCCAAATTTCTATACTCGGACCTCGTTGGGGACATGCACTGAAAAAAATGATCAAGAACAACCTGCTCTGATACCACTCATCCAGATTATTTTCGGCACGAAATGAGATCGAATATATAATAAATAAATGCATAGAGATATCACAGATATTCAATAATATAAAAGAAATATATTAGATATGCAACCATAAACACAGAGATACAGTAATACACGATTTCTATTAATGAAAGAAATGTACAGAGACTATAAAAATACAGAGTGAAAGACTCACTAGAATGGTGGAAGCTTATTTCTGAGAAGAGATGTGACGGATACTCACATTTGCAAGAAGATGAGTACAATGAGGCTTTGAAGGAATTTTTACAATAAATAGGAATGCCAAAAACCTTAGACATCCAAAAACCTAAGCCTAGGAGATGAAGCGCCAAAAGTCATACGGGCCACGTTTGGGTAAGTTAGTACATCAACTTCTCGGGGTCGTAACGTTTGCATACAATCTCTATTTTAGGCGTATGATAGCTCGTTGGAAAGGTATAATTGAGGAGATTAATTTTAGGGGCTCAATTATAAATTTGGATATTAGTGAGAAACTCGATCATGAAAAACCTTCATTTAGGCCCTCAAAATGGCCTCAGAAGTTAAAACCTGCTAAAAATAGTAAATTGTCAAAATTGCCAGAAAATTGTTTTGAGCCAGTCGGAAAAGATGGGTGGCCACCGATATCCACCTGGATCAATCCTCCCTCCTTAGGAAGAAATGGTATTCATTGCGTTGAGTTCTTGGGGGAGACGAAAAATCATTTGCTGGATCTACATCTTGGTGAGCTGCTTGTATTGCTGGAGATATCGTGCTGCTCAGTTTGTGGAAGTATGTCAAGAACCTGTTGAGGCTGAGGTTGTTCAACAAGTCGAGATACATGAGAGGACGGTGTGCAGAAGGAATCTTTGTGCTTTGTTGCAGCCTTGTGGACCTTCTTCTCCTAGATAGAAGGTGATTGGGGTGAGGCTGTAGTGGTTGCAGTGTCCTTCTGTTCTACTTTTGAACAAATTGTGAAGAAGCTAAATTTTGTAGTATGAGATGCTACTTTGCGACATTTTTTAGGTAGAACAATAGTCGGAACTACATCTGGTATTCTGTAGAGATGACCCCCCAAGTTAACAATGACACTATGGGGTCGATACTCATAAACAACATGGTGCTTCCACATATATGGTTGGCCCAAGAGAACATCACAGACATCCAATGGGGAAACATCACATAATACCTCATCCTTGAAGGGCTATATGTCGTATGACAATATACATTGTTGGCTGACATGGAGATCTCATCCTTAGTGAATCCACCTGATGTTGTATGGCTGCAGGTGTGGTGTTGTTGACAATCCCAACTGTTTGACGACCCTTGCTGAGATGAGGTTCTTCTGGCTTCCGCTATCAACAATAAAATGCAGCGGGGTCCCCTTCACCCACATCTGTGAATGAAAAAAGATCTCCCCCTCTTCGGGATCTGTTGGTTCTTCTGGTTGAATTGCTGCGGTTGCGACAATAGCAGTGGGGTCTACGTCAATAATCTGTCCTGTACCAGTATTTTCAGAATCGGATTCAAAATCAGGGTTTGGCTCCTTGTCTTTGATCTTGACTACCAATGACTGTTTTGAGTGACATTCATCGGTGTTGTGCCAAGGGATTTTGTGGAAATCGCACCATTTTCTAGTGTCCTTCTTTGTCTTCCCATGACCCTTATTTTCCCATGTCTTGAACTGGTTTTCGGGAGACTATTTATTCGATATTTCTTTGTCATAATTTGGTTGTTGCAGATTTACAAATCCAAAATCCCTTTTGTTCTGGTGCTTAAATTTCTGCTCGATTTTAACAACATATCGATAAGTAGCACCGAGTGATGAGATGTCCAGAAAATCCATTTCAGTCTGGATGTATCTGTGTAGAGCCCCACGGTATTTCATAACTAAATGTCACTTGGAGTCTTTGATACCTAGCTTGGTGTGCAACGTATGGAAGGTATTGGTGAACTCCGAAACTTCTTGGGCCCTCTCTTGTCGCAGTGTGGTCCATCTCATGTACTGGTCCTCATAGATTCCAACAGGGTAATACTGTTCCTTTACCGCATCCACAAAACAATCTCAAGTGGGATCGACCCCATATATTTCAGACTCCTCTGTGGAACTCTTCTCCCAATAATTTTCTCACCAATGTTTGACATGGGGGAGAGCTTTAAGGAGTGCGAAGGTGATCTTTTCTTTGTCGGATAATTTGTGAACAGAGAAATAACCGTCTAGCAGATTTAACCATTTGTCTAGGCCTTCTGCATCTATCTGTCCTTCAAATACAGGAATATCAAAATTAACTTGTACCTTGAAAGGCAAGGTGCCTCCAAAGTGTCTTCTTGATGAAGATGTGTCTGTTTCTATCGGCAGGCATTGAAGGATGCGGGAAAAATTCTCCATCATTTCGTCCGGCTGTCGCGTGAGAGCTTGCTCAAACAAATGATTGATAAGATCGTCTGCTCTGTCATTTTTATTTTCTTCTGCCATTGAGGGTTTCTTGGGTGTGTAAGAGAGATTGTCCTCAAGAGAGACAAGCTTGAAACCCAACTTGCTATACTCATACCTTGTCGGGGACATGCACTAAAAAAAATGATCAAGAACAGCCTGCTCTAATACCACTTATCCAGATTATTTTCAGAACGAAATGAGATTGAAGATATAATAAAGAAATGCACAAAGATATCGCAGATATTCAATAATATAACAAAAATATATCAGAGATGCAACCATAAACACAGAGATGTAGTAATACACGATTTCTATTAATGAAAGAAATGTATAGAGACTGTAAATATATAGAGTGAAAGACTTACTAGAATGGTGGCAGCTTATCTCTGAGAAGAGATGTGATGGATACTTGCATTCACAAGAATATGAGTACAATGAGGCTCTGAAGGCCTTTTTACAATAAACAGGAATGCCAAAAACCCTAGACATCCAAAAACCTAACCCTAGGAGATGAAGCGCCAAAAGTCATGTGGGCCCCGTTTGGGTAAGTTAGTACATCAACTTCTCGGTGTCATAACTTTTGCATACGATCTCCATTTTAGGCATATGATATCTCGTTGGAAAGGTACCATCAAGGAGATTCAATCATGACTTCAGCTATTGTTGAGAACCTCTATCTCGAAAAACCTTCATTTAGGCCCTCAAAATGGCCCCGAAAGTTAAAACCTGCTAAAAATAATAAATTGCCAAAATTGCCAGAAAACTTTTTTGAGCCAGTTGGAAAAGGTGGGTGGCCACCGATATCCACCTGGATCAATCATCCCTCCTTAGGAAGCAATGGTCTCCATTGTGTTGATTTCCCGGGGGAGAGGGAAAAGTGTTTGTTGGATCTGCATCTTGGTGAGTTGCTTGTATTGCTGGAGATTCCGCGTTGCTTAGTTTGTGGAAGTATGTCAAGAACCTGTTGAGGGTGAGGTTGTTTGACAAGTTGAGATACATGAGAGGACAGTGTGCAGAAGGAATCTTTGCACTTTGTTGCATCCTTGTCGACTTGCTTCTACTAGATAGAAGGTGCTTGGGGTGAGGCTGTAGTGGTTGTAGTGTCTTTATGTTCTCCTTTTGAACAGATTGTGAAAAAGCTAAATTTTGCAGTATGGGATACTACCTTGCGACACTTTTTAGGTGGAACAATAGTTGGAACTACCTCTGGTATTATGTAGAGATGACCCCCCAAAGTAACAATGACACTGGGGTCAAGACTCATAAACAATATCACGCTTCCACATATATGGTTGGCCCAAGAGAACATTACAGACATCCAGTGGGGCAACATCACATAATACCTCATCCTTGAAGGGTTGGATGTCATATGACAATCGACATTGTTGGTTGACATGGAGATCTCGTCCTTGGCGAAGCCACCCGATGTTGTATGGCTGCGGGTGTGGTGTTGTCGACCATCCCAACTGTTTGGCGACCTCTGTTGAGATGAGGTTCTTCTATCTTCCGCTATAAACAATAAAATGTAGTGGGGTCCCCTTCACCCACATCTGTGAATGAAAAAGGTGTTCCCCCTCTTCGAGATTTGTTGGTTCTTCTGGTTGAATTGTTGCGGTTGCGACAATAGCAATGGGCTCTGCGTCAATGATCTGTCCTTTACCAGTATTTTTAGAATCGGATTTTGAATCAGAGTTCGGATCTTTGTCTTTGATCTCGACTACCAATGACTATTTTGAATGACATTCATCGGTGTTGTGCCAGGGGATTTTATGGAAATCGCACCATTTTCTGGTATCCTTCTTTGTCTTCCCGTGACCCTTCTTTTCCTGTGTCTTGGACTGGTTTTTGGGAGACTGTTTGTTAGGGTTGTCTTTGTCATACTTTGGTTGTTGCATATTTATAGATCTGAAATCCCATTTGTTCTGGTGCATAAATTTCTGCTCGATTTTAATAGCATATCGATAAGCAATACCGAGTGATGAGATGTCCAGAAAATCCATTTCAGTTTGGATGTATCTGTGTAGAGCCCCACGGTATTTCAAAAACAAATGTCACTCGGAGTCTTTGATACCTAGCTTGGTGCGCAAGGTATTGAAGGTATTGGTGAACTCCGAAACTGCTTGGCCCCTCTCTTGCCACAGTATGGTCCATCTCTTGTATTGGTCCTCATAGTTTCCAATAGGGTAATACTGTTCCTTTACCGCATCCATAAAAAAATCCCAAGTGGGATCAGCCCCATATATTTCAGACTCCTTTGTGGAACTCTTCTCTCAATAATTTTCCCACTAATGTTTGACATGAGGTAGATCTTTAAGGAGTGTGAAGGTGATCTTTTCTTTGTCGGAAAATTTGTGAATCGAGAAATAACTTTCTAGCAGATTTAACCATTTATCTAGGGCTTCTGCATCTATCTGTTATTCAAATACAGGAATATCAAAATTAACTTGTAACTTAAGAGGCGAGGTGCCTCCAAAGTGGTCGCTTGATGAATATGCGCATGTTTCTATCAGCAGGCATTGAAGGATGTGGGAAAAATTCTCCATCATTTCGTCCCTTTGTCGCATGAGAGATTGCTCAAGCAACGGACTGATAGGATCGTCTGCTCCGTCATTTTTCTTTTCTTCTGCCATTGAGAGTTTCTTGGGTGTGCAAGAGTGATTGTCGTCAAGAGATAAAATCTTGAGACCTAACTTGCTATACTCAAACCTTGTCGGGGACATGCACTGAAAAATATGATCAAGAACAACCTGCTCTGATACCACTCATCTAGATTATTTTCAGCACGAAATGAGATTGAAGATATAATAAAGAAATGCACAGAGATATCACAGATATTCAATAATATAACATATATATATCAGCTATGCAACCATAAACATAGATATACAGTAATACACGATTTCTATTAATGAAATAAATGTACAGAGACTATAAAAATACAGAGTGAAAGACTCTCTAGAATGGTGGAAGCTTATCTCTGAGAAGAGATGTGATGGCTACTCGCATTCACAAGAAGATTAGTACAATGAGGCTCTAAAGGCCTTTTTACAATAAACAGGAATTCAAAAAATACTATACATCCAAAAACACAACCCTAGGAGAGGAAGCACCAAAAGTGATGTGGGCCCCGTTTGGGTAAGTTAGTACATCAACTTCCCAGGGTCGTAACTTTTGCATACGATCTCCGTTTTAGGCATATGATAGCTCGTTGGAAAGGTATCATCGAGGAGATTCATTTTGGGGGATCAATTATGAATTTGATACCATTGAAAAACTCTATCACGAAAAACCTTCATTTAGGCCCTCAAAATGGCCACAGAAGTTAAAACCTGCTAAAAATAGTAAATTGCCAAAATTGCTAGAAAATTGTTTTGAGCCAGTCGAAAAAGGTGGGTGGCAATCGATATCCACATAGATCAATCTGTCCTCCTTAGGAATAAATGGTCTCCATTGCGTTGAGTTCCCGGGGGAGAGGGAAAATCATTTGCTGGATCTGCATCTTGGTGAGCTGCTTGTATTGCTAGAGATATTGCACTGCTCAGTTTGTGGAAGTATGTCAAGAAACTGTTGAGGCTGAGGTTGTTCAACAAGTCAAGATACATGAGAGGATGGTGTGCAGAAGGAATCTTTGTGCTTTGCTGCAGCCTTGTCGACCTGCTTCTTATGGATAGAAGGTGCTTTGGGCGAGGATGTAGTGGTTGCGGTGTCCTTCTGTTCTCCTTTTGAATAGATTGTGAAGAAGATAGATTTTGCAGTGTGAGATACTACCATGCGACACTTTTTATGTGGAACAATAGTCAAAACTACATCTGGTATTCTATAGAGATGACCCCCCAAAGTAATAATGACACTACGGGGTCAAGACTCATAAACAACATGGCGCTTCCATATATATAGTTGGCCCAAGAGAACATCACAGACATCCAATGGGGCAACATCACATAATACCTCGTCCTTGAATGACTCGATGCTGAATGACAATCGACATTGTTGGCTGACATGGAGATCTCGTCCTTTGTTGGGCTACGAAAAAGGTATAAATATCTTCCTTTTTCCCATAGTTCATGGTATGATTTTGATTGATTCTTCAGATAGTTAGGGATAAATAGGAAAGAACATGATTAATATGTCTCTTAGGATTGTTATTGAAGTTTTATTGAATAGATTTCAATTTATGATTGGAATGATTTGATTTTGTTGTAGAATTGGATAAATAACGGTCAAAGACAACCAAAAAGATTTTGGCTATGCGCAAGCCATTGGAGGTCAAAGACTTTTAGGCGCAAAGCAGTTTGAAGATAACGCATTTTCTATATTGTAATTATATAATAGTAAAGCAATCCTGAGGATCTTTCGATCCTCAGGATAGCTTGCTTTACCCAAACTATTGTAATATATAAGAGGGTAATAGATCCAGGAAAACAGAGAAAAAAACACATTCAAGTAATTAGATTCAGAATTGTTTTGTGAAAACAGTTTTTGTAAATGTTTTACCAGTCATGGAATCAATGAAAGTTTTGAGTGTTTTTATCATTTTCGTGCTCTGAGTTTCTCATAGCAGTACTTCTTAAGACCAAGGGCCCATTCTGAAGGAGTTACTATCTCATTCTATAATTGTATCAGTTCGAAGCTTGATTTCCATTTTATGATTCAGATCTCTTTTACAATAGCCAAGGATAAATGCACAAGTGTGTTAATGATTTTATGATTGGTTGCGTATAGAAGATAGACATTTCGATTAGTTATTAATGATTGCTATTATGATTTCCATTTCTGAAGTTATTGCTTGACTGTTCCTCCCATTTTCATCTGCGTTGTTCCTTTTCCTTAGATTTACGATTGTTGTTCTTTTTGGTTAAAGTTACAATAGTTGTTCCTTTCAGTTAAAGTTACAATAGTTGTTCCTTTCGACAAAGCTACATTAGTTGTCCCTTTCGATTAGATTATAATTGTTGTTTCTTTATGCAGATAGAGTAATTTTTCATTTCCTTTCCAGTAATCAGAATTCATAATTGATAGTCAATTTTGCAAGTCCTTAGTTAGATTCAATTTTTGCTTTCTAGTTAAGTGAATTCAATAGATTAATTAGTTCCTTTCCATTTCACAGCATCTTAGTAATCAGATTTCAATTCCATTTAGTTCTTAGAATCTTTGGTGAACGTTTGAGGAACTTGATTGTTGATGAACTCATATTTGGTTTAGCTACACGAGTTTAGGCTACCTGCATAGACTTTGCTAATATTCTTGAGATAAAAGATGAATCTCTGGGTTGATAAATTAATGTTAAACTAAGGTTGTTTTTAGGACATCTTTAGACACCAATATTTTGGTGCCGTTTCTGGGGAGAATGTCAAAGGTAGCATAAGTTGTGTCTCTGGAGGACCAGGTATTGAAGATGGAAGGTAAGAACCTATGCAGGTAATAAGTAAAATGCTTATGCCAACTCTTACCTCCAGTTGACACTTAAGAGGCTTCATAGGTGTTTTCTTTTGTTGAAATTTCTTTTTGTTATTCTGTGAAGTGTGTATGACTAGAAAAAAGGATCTTGAAAAACCAAAACCCCCACCAAAAATTACCAAAACCCAGGGTTCGATGATCCCTGGAAGAAGCACTTTCATAGACGAAATCATCAAAAAGGGTGAATCTCAAGCTTCGGTTGGACCTAGGAAAGGACCCACCCGAATCCCTCAGGCAGTAGTTTCACCAACTATGGCCCACGGTGAGATTCATAGCAAAACTAAAGGGACTGAGCAGAGCTTTCAGAATACAGATTCCCCCACCGCTCAATCCCTTAGAAGAGGGAAGCTCTAATAATCTGGAGGAGGGAATAGGAGAAAATAGCGGGGTTTCCAAGGCATACCTACCACCACCTAATCCCAAGTCTCCTGCGAAAGAAGAAGGCATATCCAAAATCCCAGATAAAGGGAGTGCAGTCAAATTCCTTGGAAGACCAAATAATCAACAATTTCAAACAGAATACCTGAATCAAGAACCTCTTGAAAATTGTTGGCACATTTTCGAACAAATGGCACAAGAAAATCAACAACAACCCTAGACCTCCACGCTGGAGTATCCAATAGTTTATCTAATTGACAATGCCCCCATGAAAGCAATCCCCTTACAAAACCTGCCAACCTTCCATGGATTGATTTCAGAAGACCCGGATGCATTCCTATTTGAATTTGATGTCCTATGTAGAGGGTATGACTACACCTATGAACCTCAAAAATTAAAACTACTCCCCTCTACCTTGAAGGGAGCATCCCTATGATGGTTCATGGAGTTGGGAGGTGGAACCATCAATTCATGGGACCAGATGAAACAAACCTTCTTGTTAAAATATCAAGACTATTGTAGAACCAGAGACCTAAAAGATGAAATCTTTCAAATGACTGCAAAAGAAAATGAATTATTAGAAGAATACGTCGAAAGATTTCAGTATAACTTGCAAAGATCACCCTATGGTACATTACCAGGTGAAGTACTCAAAGCAACTTTGATTAAGGGTATGAAAGATGAATGGGTAGAAATATTGAATCTAATGGGGAAAGGTGACATTTATCAGGAAACTTATGAAGACATTATTCCATTGTGTATCAGGTGCTCATGAGGAAGTACACAGACCAGATCAGGAATGTGGACGTCCCTCACAAGAAAGAACAATATCTCCAGCGGGGGTGTCACATGAGATGAAGTTGGTAATCTCCTAGAAAAATTTAAAACAGATATTTTGAGCACTTTGACTACACATTTGGATGTATTGTAGGCCAAAGAAAAGAAGGTAGAGGTAGAGAAGACCTTGGCTATATTTTTCCACAGGTGCAGAAAGAAACATGGCCCAAGGGAATGCCCCTTGGATATAGTTCGGGTTTGCGCTATTTGCGCCAAGGATCATGACATAGAGGAATGCCCATCACTCCTTGGATTGAAAGTTGTATTCAAAGAAGCAGAAGAGGAAACAGAACCATTATATTTGATGGCTCAACACCATCAGTGGTAGTCTCGACCTCAAAATACATTTCAGGACCCTTCCTCTTTCTTTCCTAGACAGTACAATCAACAGTAGAATCCTAGATAGTGTAATCAACAACAGAATTTTAGCAGCTCATGGCAAGGTTAGCCATTTACTAATCAGAACTGCCAGCCCCAACAGTACCCACCTTCAATTCCTACCTATCCAAACCAGTCTGCCACAAACCCCAACTGGAAAAATCAACCAGCTACAAGTTCCAATTGGCCAAATTCACAATACACCACCTCATCTTGGAAAAAATTGAATAATTCCTACCCTTCACAATGGCCTAACTCGACTGCCCAAAACACAAATTGGACCCAGAACTGGCAGCACCCCATGGGGATGAATAAACAACCTATGGGGATGAACTCTCAAACTCAACCTCCATTACAAACTCCACTCCCATTGCCCCAATCACAATTGTGCCCTCAATTACTTGCCCAACCCCACCCAAATCCCAATAACAGACCGACTTAGCTCATCCAGATTATGGAAAGTGGAGAAGGGGAAATCAATTCAGTAGGGTGCAATGAACTTTGGTTAAGATCGGGGTGCATCATCTTTCCCGAACAAAATTGCGTTCCCCATGAACAGGGGAATGAAAAACAAACAACAGTAACACCTTCGACTGTGGTAATAAAAGAAGAAATCAAGCAAGGGAGGAACACAGTCGAATCACAAGATTCTGATAAGGATGCAATTCCCTCCCCTCCATTCCCTGAAAGACTGATGATAACAAAACCCACTGTATATCCTGACTTCGACATTGTAAGGGAACTCAGGAATTTATACATCAAAATTCCACTCCTGCAAGCACTGTAAGACATACCGATCTACGCAAAGACAATCAAGGAGCTATGTGGGAGGAAACCCATCAGAAAATTAAAAAATTCATCATCAATAGTTCATGTAGTAGGAGCCTTATATGATCTAATTTTGGGTAGAGAAATACCAGTTCAATATGCAGATCCGAGGAACCCCACAGTAACAGTGCAGATTCAGGGTTGTTCCTTTCCAAATACCCTAGTTGATTTGGGGGTGGCCATCAATATTCTAACTATGGAAACCTACAATGCCCTGGGTCTTCACTCTTTCGATCCAACCCTGATTATGTTGTAATTGGATGATCGATCAGTGGCCAAACCACTCAGCACACTACATGATATAGCCATTTTAGTTGATTCTTGGGAATATCCCGCAAATTTTCTCATCATCAACCCAAAAAGTGGACTTGAAGGACATCCATTGATATTGGGTAGACCATGGCTCAGGAAAGTTGATGCGTACATAGGCTGTTGATTGGGTACAATGACAATTTCTAGAGGAGGGGTTACAAGGAATCTCATCTTATATCCTCCATCTAAACCTAGTTCAATGATTGTACACCCGCAATTGCCACCACCACGATATCTTGAGAAGGATTGGTGTGCCCCACTAACGATGGAAGAAGCCCTCAAGCACAAGAATCAACTAGAGGATGATGTAATTAGTGGGTTTATTAACAACCCAACTGCTGTAAGTAACCCAACATGCCAGATGCTCCAAGCTGGTCTAGACTGTGAAGCACAGGGAGACCTGCTGGAAGATTTAATGGAACAACAAATTCCGACTACCGCTGTTCACAATAGAAAATTCGTTGAGATCGCACCAGGGAATTTTCTGAACATCAATGCTAACCTAGAAGAGAAACAACAATAAAAGCTAATCCAAACTCTCTCTAAATACCAACAAGCTTTTTCCTGGGAGTACTCTGATATGAAAGATATTGACCCACAACTCTGCACACACCACATTTATATTGAGAAAGACTCCCGACCTATTCGACAACCGCAAAGAAGACTGAATCCCCACCTCAGAGATATTGTTAAAGAAGAGCTACAAAAGTTGTTGGACGCAGATTTTATATACCCTATCTCAGATAGCCAATGGGTTTCCCCATTAGTCATCATCCCAAAGAAAAATAGAAAGTGGAGAATCTGCGTTGATTACAGGGAACTAAACAAAGCTACTCAAAAAGATCATTTTCCATTACCTTTCATCGATCAGGTCTTGGATACCTTGGCAGGGAATAAATTCTTCTCTTTCCTAGATGGTTTCAGTGGCTACAATCAGATTCATATTACCCCAGAAGATCATGATAAAATGACATTCACATGTCCCTGGGCTACCTTTGCCCACAAAGTATTTCCCTTCAGACTTTGTAACGCTCCAACTACATTCGAAAGGGCCATTCTAAGCATATTCAATTATCTGATTAGCGAAGGGCTTGAATTCTACATGGATGATTTCACCCCGTATGGTGATGACTTCGATCAAGCCTTGAATAATCTGGAGAAGGTATTGGAATGGTGCATCGCTACCAGGTTATGTTTAAGCCACGAAAAATGTCACTTGATGATGACAAAAGGTGTGTTATTAGGGCATTACATTTCTGCAGATGGAATTAGAGTAGACCCAACAAAAATTGAGGTAATTCTTAATATACCTACTCCACACAAACAAACTGAGGTACGTAGTTTTCTTGGTGCTTAAGGATACTATTGCAGATTTATGCCAATTTTTTCAAAAACTATTGTGCCTTTACATGCTTTGACAGGTAATGTAGAATTTCAATGGTCTGACAAATGCGATGTGGATTTTGCAGGACTAAATAAACTGATCTCAACAACGCCAGTGTTGAGGGGACCTAATTGGAAAATACCATTTCAAATTTCCACCGACGCCTCAGACATTGCCATAGGCGCTGTTCTGGGACAGGAAGTAGAAAATAAACCCTACGCCATTTATTTCATTAGCAAGAATCTAAATCCAACCGAACTTAATTATACAGTAACAGAGAAAGAGTTCTTAGTTGTTATACATGCCATCAATAAATTTTGTCATTATATAACAGGCTATCTAGTTATCATGTATACTAATCATTCTGCCATTAGATATCTAGCTAATAAACCAATTACTAATGGATGGGTCACTCGATTGTTATTATTATTGCAGGAATTTGATATCACAATCAAAGATCAACTTGGGAGAGAAAATCTTGTCGCAGACTTCCTATCCCGATTCCCCAAAACAGATGACTCATTAACAACTGAGGATCAATTTTTGGATGAGCATCTATTTGTTGTTAACACAAAACCACCTTTGTACGCTAATGTAGCAAACTATATAGAAGTGGGAAGATTACCGACACATTTATCATCAAAGGAAATATGACTGATCGTCCAGCATAGCACATGATTTACTTGGATCAGTGGATATCTTTTCCACACAGGAGTTGATCTCCAGATCCGGCGATGTGTACGCGAGGACGAAATCTATGACATACTGAAAGTAGGACATGATGAGCTCTGTGGGGGGCATTTTGTAGACTGCAAGACTGGATACAAAATCTTATATATGGGCTATTATTGGTCCTCAATATTCATAGATGCCAAGAAATATGTCCAAACATGCGACAACTACCAGCGGATGGGGAAACCAGGTCAGGCTGATGAAATTCCCTTGAAAACACAACTAGTTGTAGAACCATTTGAAAGATGGGCGCTGGACTTCATCGGCCCCTTTAATCCAAATTCAAATGAAAAGGCCTATATTCTCGTTGAAACGGACTACATGACCAAATGGGTAGAGGCAGAAGCTTTACCAAATGAAACAGAAGAATTAGTCATCAAATTCCTTTTCAAATTGTTTGTACGGTATGGACTACCTAGAGAAATAATTATTGATGGAGGGTCACAATTTACAGGCCATAGAATCATAGCCACCCTGGATAGTTTTCACATCAAGCACGGATTTACTTCTCCATAGCACCCACAAGCAAACGGGCAGGTAGAAAGCACCAATAAGGTCCTAGAGGCAATTTTGATGAAGACTCTTTCAACAAACCGACAGAATTGGGCTACCGAGCTCCCAAATGCCTTATGGGATTATCATACAACCCAGCGTAACACCACTGGCTACTCTCCTTACCATCTAGTATATGGTAAAGAACCCATCTTCCCAATAGAATTCGAGATCAAGACCCTAAGAATGGCCTAGGAAATTGGACCAAATCTTACAGAAGCACATAAACAACGCCTTCAACGACTCAACGAATTGGATGAAGCATGCTTGTCTGTTGTGGAGCGCACAACTATTATCCAACGACAGAGAGCAACTTGGCACAACAAGCATATCAAGAAGAAATCATTCAAGAAAGGTGACTGGGCACTCCTCTATGATTCCAGATTTCATGACTTTCCTGGGAAATTACAGACATGATGGCTAGGGTCGTATGAAATTAATGAAGTCCATGATAATGGCATGGTTACTTTGAGCACCATCGATGGGTCTGGGTCACCCTTTCTGGTCAATGGACATCGGTTGTGACTTTACCACTAGCCACCTTCAAAAGATTCTTTCTACCAAGAAGTAAGTAAAGACCCTATGGTGTAGATTTTGGCTGGCTAGGAAGGTAACCCAGCCACCCCAACTCCATAAATGATGTATTCTGTTTATATTGTACATACCGTACATAGTTTTCCAACTGAGTGGTTAGTTTTTCTTTGTTTTATAAAAAGTCATCTAGGAAACAAGAATGAGGACATATAACTACAATTAGCACCTTCTTTTGTTCCATACTCCTGTTTTGTTTTATTATACGAACTTTATCTCTTACATGCTCATGACGATGTTGTTCATTTCTCGCATTCCTGTTGTTTCTTTTTGAATGGAACAACTGTTGTTCTCTTTCTCGCGCATCTGTCATTTCCTTTTTGAATGGAACAACTATTATTCCCTTTTTCATGCGTTTGTTGTTCCTTTGTGAACGAAACGTCTGTTGTTCCTTTTTCGTGCGCCTGTTGTTCCTTTTTGAACAGAACAACTGTTGTTCCTTTTCGCGCGATTGTCGTTCCCTTCTTTACTATTCAAATGCTATCCATTCCTCCATAAGTGTGGCTTTCATAAATTAATTTTCACCAGCATTGTTTCTAATCGTCATTATAATGATCTGTCATTATTTTGTGGATGGTCCCTCACACCTTAACAAATTTTTTTTTCGTGGAGTAATCTCTCTGAAATATCTTAAACCTTGTTCATAATCAATCACCACCATAAGTTGTTTCTTCCCTTATATATGCAAATATACATGAATGATATTCT
>JZKD02S1719794.1:1078082-1091497 GCA_000966675.3 Picea glauca
GAGCCAACCTACCACGATCATAGGATACTAATGTAAGTGACATTCCCACTATGGCTACCACACCAGGGCAATGGCCTTTGACATTCTCTTTTGTCAAATGAAAAGAGGTCTCATCACGAGCTGGCTTGTTCACTTAAGTTACAATTTAGTGAGTGGCATTATCATCATCTGGCTACCAAACCAGGATAATGGTCTTTTTGGAAAAAGATGATTCACATGTGTATTGAGGATAAAGGCTCATCTAAGGGTTAAAAGGAAACCCTGCCGGCAACAGTGGCTCTGCCTATGGTATAGAAGATTATCTTAAAATACCAAGTTTCTGTGTGTCTCTAGATCTCCTTTACTCAAAAAAAATGAGGCTATCATATCAGTTATACTCAATCACCGGGAAAAGTAACAATATTATGTTAAGTGGATTATTTAAAAAAAATGATGAACATATTTAACTTATTTTTGATTGATTTCTCCATAAATCATTTTTTGCACATAGGTGTAATAAATTTACAAATTCCACACATCAAACGACTATTTAAATGATTTTTGGTGGCATGTGTCTTTTTGAAAATTATATATGGTTAGCTCCTATCGGCGGCGGTGATGCAATCATTACCTCTCACCTGAAATAACCCCACTCATTGCTTCCACCTACACTGACGGTCGAGGATGGCCTCTACATTAATGAGGGGGATGCTCGACACACTTCCCGACTAGCTGTAATGATTGCAATAAATACAAAACCCACGTCTTTATACATTTTTCGTTGTTGATATTTCCCATTTTTGGCATCTGTTTCTCCAAAGCCGGTCTAACCAAATTTGTAAATAGGAACGATAGTTGTTCTTTCTTTCTCACAGAAATATGGGTGGTAGAAGTGTGCACAGAGAGCTAGCATTACTCTGGGTTACAGAATAGGCAAGAGAAATCCTACATCGCGTGGGGTGGACCGCATACTTCAACCGCTTGCAAGGAGATGACACAAATGTCACATTGGAATTCTTTCAAAACATGCAAGGAGAAATCTCTATGGTGTAGGGTATACGAATACCAGTTACCTCGGAAATCATAGCAGAGGTCACAGGCCTCCCTAACACAGGGATTCAATGGACAGGTAAATACAGGAAGCTGAGGGAAGTCGTGGAATCCTTCACAGAGCCAGGGGAAGAATTGGACAAAAAATAAAAGGGACTTAATCCCAGTACCCTTAGTGAACTGTGGAAGGAATTGGCAAGGATAGTTCAATGATATATCACCTGTGATGGGCGATACGATGTAATTCAACCTCGCCATATTAAATTGTTTGCAGCCTTGAAGAAACGATTAGTACTTAACCTTCCTTTCTTCCTAAATACTGTATTACATGAAGTTGCTTTAAGGACACAAAAGTCCAAAGATCTTGTTACTGTTATTAGCCACCACAAACTAGTTAAAGTGATAGTGGACAAAGCACTGAGTCAAACTTAGTTGACTTGGGAAACTTTGATTGAGACCAATAGACCTCCACAACTGGAGCATGTGACTACCACCCAAAGAGAAACTCCATTGCCCCAAACTGAAGTTGAAGCAGACTCTGCTAAAATTACCGAGGCCCCGACCTCACATACACAGGAAATAACAAAAAGAAAGAAGAGAACAATGGTTTCTCTTAGATCCCCCCCTAGGACAAGGAAGAGAAGCAAATAAACTTAGGAAACAACTGAAGCAGTTCAGGATGCAACAGAGCACCCCGACGAACTTCAAAATGTCATGGAACAACCTTTACAAGAAAATGTTCAAGACATTGACCAAACAGGGAAGACAACACAAAAGGATAATCAGGGAGACATCCAACCTGCATCAAAGCACCTGACAAAACACTTTTTTGAGAGTTATGAGATAGAAATGGCTCAGGTTTTGGGGAACTTAGGAACCTCAACAATAGTCAAAACTACCTCTAGTATTCTATAGAGATGACCTCCCAAAGTAACAATGACACTATGGGGTCAAGACTCATAAACAACATGGCACTTTCACATATATGGTTGGCCCAAGAGAACATCACAGACATCCAGTGGGGCAACATCACATAATACCTCATACTTGAAGCGCTGGATGTCGTATGACAATCAACTTTGTTGGCTGACACAGAGATCTCATCCTTGGCGAAGCCTCCCGATGTTGTATGGCTGCGAGTGTGGTGTTGTTTACAATCCCAACTGTTTGACGACCTCTGCTGAGATGAGGTTCTTTTGGCTTCCGCTATCAACAATAAAATGTAGCGGGGTCCTCTTCACCCACTTCTGTGAATGAAAAAGGCGCTCCCCCTCTTCGGGATCTGTTGGTTCTTCTAGTTGAATTGTTGCGGTTGCGACAATAGCAGTGGGGTCTACATCAATGATATGTACTTTACCAATATTTTTAGAATCGGATTCTGAATCAGGGTTCGACTCTTTGTCTTTGATCTCGACTACTAATTACTGTTTTGAGCGATATTCATCGGTGTTGTGCCAGGGGATTTTGTAGAAATCGCACCATTTTCCAGTGTCCTTCTTTGTCTTCCCGCGACCCTTCTTTTCCTGTGTCTTGGAATGGTTTTTGGGACACTATTTGTTAGTGTTTTCTTTTTCATACTTTGGTTGTTTCAGATTTACAGATTAGAAATCTCGTTTTTTCTATTTCTTATATTTCTACTTGATTTTAACAACATATCAATAAGCAACACTGAGTGATGAGATGTCCATAAAATCCATTTCAGTTTGGATGTATCTGTGTAAAGCCCCATGGTATTTCAGAACCAAGTGTCACTTGGAGTCTTTGATACCCATCTTGGTGCACAAGGTATGGAAGGTATTGGTGAACTCTAGAACTACTTGGCCCCTCTCCTGCTGCAGAGTGGTCCATCTCATGTACTGGTCCTCATAGTTTCCAACACGGTAATATTGTTCCTGTATCGCATCCACAAAAAAATCCCAAGTGGGATCAACCCCATATATTTCAGAGTCCTCCATGGAACTCTGCTCCGATTAAGTTTGCCACCAATGTTTGACATGGGGGAGAGCTTTAAGGAGTGCGAAGGTGATATTTTCTTTGTCAAAAAATTTGTGAACAGAGAAATAACCTTCTAGCAGATTTAACAATTTGTCTAGGGCTTTTGCATCTATCTGTCCTTCAAATACAGGAATATCAAAATTAACTTGTACCTTGAAAGGTGAGGTGCCTCCAAAGTGGCCTCTTGATGAAGATACCCCTGTTTCTATCAGCAGGCATTGAAGGATGTGGGAAAAATTCTCCATCATTTCGTCCATCTATCGTGTGAGAGCTTGCTCAAGCAATAGATTGATAAGATCGTCTGCTCCGTTATTTTTCTTTTCTTCCGCCATTTAGGGTTTTTTGGGTGTGCGAGAGAAATTTTCCTCAAGAGAGACAAGCTTGAGACCCAAATTGCTATACTTTGACCTCGTCGGGGACATGCACTGAAAAAAATGATCAAGAACAACCTGCTCTGATACCACTCATCCAGATTATTTTCGACACAAAATGAGATCGAATATATAATAAATAAATGCACAGAGATATCGTAGATATTCAATAATATAACAAAAATATAATAGAGATGCAACCATAAACACAGAGATACAGTAATACATGATTTCTATTAATGAAATAAATGTACAAAGACCGTAAAAATACAGAGTGAAAGACTCGCTAGAATGGTGGCAACTTATCTCTGAGAAGAGATGTGACGGCTACTCGCATTCGCAAGAAGATGAGTACAATGAGGCTCTGAGGGAATTTTTACAATAAACAAGAATGCCCAAAACCCTAGACATCCAAAAACCTAACCCTAGGAGATGAAGCACCAAAAGTCATGTGGGCTCCGTTTGGGTAAGTTAGTACATCAACTTCCCGGGGTCGTAACTTTTGCATATGATCTCCATTTTAGGCGTATGATATCTTGTTGAAAAGGTATCTTTGAGGAAATTCATTTTGGGGTATCAAATTTGAATTTGGCTATCATTGAGAACCTCTATCTTGAAAAACCTTCATTTAGGCCCTCAAAATGGCCCCGGAAGTTAAAACCTGCTAAAAATAGTGAATTGGCAAAATTGTCAGAAAACTGTTTTGAGCCAGTCGAAAAAGGTGGGTGGCCACTGATATCCACCTGGATCAATCCTCCTTCCTTAGGAAGAAATGGTCTCCATTGTGAGTTCCCGAGGGAGAGGGAAAAGTGTTTGTTGGATTTGCATCTTAGTGAGCTGCTTGTATTGCTGGAGATATCGCGTTGCTCAGTTTGTGGAAGTATGTCAAGAACCTGTTGAGGCTGAGGTTGTTTAACAAGTCAAGATACATGAGAGGACTCTATGAAGAAGGAATATTTGCGCTTTGCAGCAGCCTTTTCGACTTGCTTCTTCTGGATAGAAGGTGCTTGGGGCGACGGTGTAGTGGTTGCAGTGTCTTTCTGTTCTCCTTTTGAGCAGATTGTAAAGAAGCTAAATTTTGCAGTATGAGATACTACCTTGCGACACTTTTTATGTGGAACAATAGTCGGAACTACCTCTGGTATTCTGTAGAGATAATCCCCCAAAGTAACAACATGGTGCTTCCACATATATGGTTGGCCCAAGAGAACATCATAGACATCCAGTGGGGAAACATCACATAATACCTCATCCTTGAAGGGTTGGATGTCGTACGACAATCGACATTTTTGGCTGACATAGAGATCTCATCTTTGGCGAACCCACCTGATGTTATATGGTTGTGGGTGTGGTGTTGTCGACAATCCCAACTATTTGACGACCTCTGCTAAGATGAGGTTCTTCTGCATTCCACTATCAACAATAAAATGCAGCAGTGTGGCCTTCACCCACATCTGTGAATAAAAAAGGTGTTCCCCCTCTTCAGTATCTGTTGGTTCTTCTGGTTGAATTACTACGGTTGTGACAATAGCAGTGGGGTCTGCGTTAATGATCTGTCTTTTACTAGTATTTTCAAAATTAGATTCTGAATTAGGGTTCATCTCCTTGTCTTTTATCTTGGCTACCAATGACTGTTTTGAGTGACATTCATCGGTGTTGTGCCAGAGGATTTTATGGAAATCGCACCATTTTCCAATGTCCTTCTTTGTCTTCCCATGACCCTTCTTTTCCTGTGTCTTGAATCGATTTTCGAGAGACTGTTTGTTAGGGTTGTCTTTTTCATACTTTGGTTGTTGTAGATTTAGAAATCTGAAATCCCATTTTTTCTGGTGCTTAAATTTCTTCTCGATTTTAAAAGCATATCGATAAGCAACACTGAGTGATGAGATGTCCAGAAAATACATTTCAGTCTGGATGTATCTTTGTAGAGCCCCACAGTATTTCATAACCAAATTCCACTCAGATTCTTTGACACCCAGCTTGGTGCGCAAGGTATGGAAGGTATTGGTGAACTATGGAACTTCTTGGCCCCTCTCTTGCCGCAGTGTGGTCGATCTCATGTACTAGTCCTCATAGTTTCCAACAGGGTAATACTATTCCTTTACCGCATCCACAAAAAAATCCCAAGTAGGATCGGCCCCATATATTTCAGACTCCTCCATGGAACTATTCTCCCATTAAGTTTGCCACCAATGTTTGACATGGGGGAGAGCTTTAAGGAGTGCGAAGGTGATATTTTCTTTGTCGAAAAATTTGTGAACAGAGAAATAACCTTCTAGTAGATTTAACGATTTGTCTAGGGCTTCTGCATCTATCTGTCCTTCAAATACAGGAATATCAAAATTAACTTGTACCTTGAAAGGTGAAGAACCTCCAAAGTGGCCTCTTGATGAAGATACCTTTGTTTCTATCAGTAGGTAGTGAAGGATGTGGGAAAAATTGTCCATCATTTCGTCCCTCTATCACGTGAGAGCTTGCTCAAGCAATAGACTGATAAGATCGTCTGCTGCGTCTTTTTCTTTTCTTCTGCCATTGAGGGTTTCTTGGGTGTGTGAGAGCAATTGTCCTCAAGAGAGACAAGCTCGAGACCCAACTTGCTATACTCTGACCTCGTCGGGGACATGCACTGAAAAAAATGATCAAGAATAGCCTGCTCTGATACCACTCATCCGGATTATTTTCGGCACAAAATGAGATCGAATATATAATAAAGAAATGCATAGAGATATCGCAGATATTTAATAATATAATAGAAATATATCAGAGATGCAACCATAAACACAGAGATACAGTAATACACAATTTCTATTAAGGAAAGAAATGTACAGAGACTGTAAAAATACAGAGTGAGAGACTCGCTAGAATGGTGGCAGCTTATCTTTGAGAAGAGATGTGACGACTACTCGCATTCACAAGAATATGAGTACAATGAGGATCTGAAGGCATTTTTACAATAAACAAGAATGCCAAAAACCCTAGACATCCAAAAATCTAACCCTAGGAGATGAAGCGCCAAAAGTCATGTGGGCCTCATTTGGGTAAGTTAGTACATCAACTTCCCGTGGTCGTAACTTTTGCATACGATATGCGTTTTAGGCATATGATAGCTCGTTGGAAAAGTATCGTCTCGGAGATTAATTGTGGGGTCTCAAATATGACTTTGAAAATCATTGAGAACCTCCATATTGAAAAACCTTCATTTAGGCCCTCAAAATGGCCCCTGAAGTTAAAACCTGCTAAAAATAGTAAATTGCCAAAATTGTCAGAAAACTGTTTTGAGCCAATCAAAAAGGGTGGGTGGCCAATGATATCCACCTAGATCAATCCTCCCTCCTTAGGAATAAATGGTCTCCATTGCGTTGAGTTCCCGGGGGAGAAGGGAAAGCGCTTGCTGGATCTGCATCTTGGTGAGTTGCTTGTTTTGCTGGAGATATCACGCTGCTCAGTTTGTGGAAGTATGTCAAGAACCTGTTGAGGCTGAGGCTGTTCAAAAAGTTGAAATACATGAGAGGACAGTGTGTAGAAGGAATCTTTGCGCTTTGCTACAACCTTGTCGACCTTCTTTTGCTGGATAGAAGGTGCCTGGGGTGAGGCTATAGTGGTTGCAGTGTCCTTTTGTTCTCCTTTTGAACAGATTGTGAAGAAGCTAAATTTTGCAGTATGAGATACTACCTTGCGGCACTTTTTAGGTGGAAAAATAGTCGAAACTACCTCTAGTATTCTGTAGAGATGACCCCCCAAAGTAAAAATGATGCTATGGGGTCAAGACTCATAAAAAATATGGTGCTTCGACATATATGGTTGGCCCAAGAGAACATCACAGACATCCAGTGGGACAAGATCACATAATACCTCTTCCTTGAAGGGCTGGATGTCGTATGACAATCGACATTGTTGGCTGACATGAACATCTTTTCCTTGGTGAAGCCACCTTATGTTGTATGGATACAGGTGTGGTGTTTTCGACAATCCCAACTATTTGATGACCTCTGTTGAGATGAGGTTCTTCTAGATTCTGCTATCAACAATAAAATGCAGCGTGGTCCTTTTCAGCCACATCTGTCAATGAAAAATGCGCTCTCCCTCTTCGAGATCTGTTGATTCTTCTGGTTGAATTGTTGCGGTTGCAGTGGGGTCTGCGTCAATGATCTATCCTTTACCAGTATTTTTAGAATCGGATTCTGAATCAGGGTTTGGCTCCTTGTCTTTGATCTCCACTACCAATGACTCTTTTGAGTGACATTCATCGGTTTTGTGCCAGGGGATTTTGTGGAAATCGCACCATTTTTCGGTGTCCTTCTTTTTCTTCCCGTGACCCTTCTTTCCCTGTGTCTTGGAATGGTTTTCAGGAGACTGCTTGTTAGGGTTATCTTTTTCATACTTTGGTTGTTGAGGATTTACAGATCTGAAATCCCATTTGTTCTGGTGCTTAAATTTCTTCTCGATTTTAATAGCATATCAATATGCAGCACCGAATGATGAGATGTCTAGAAAATCCATTTCAGTCTGGATGTATTTTTGTAAAGCCCCACGGTATTTCAGAACCAAACTTCGCTTGGAGTCTTTGATACCCAGCTTGGTGTGCAAGGTATGGAAGGTATTGGTGAACTCCAGAACTGCTTGGCCCCTCTCTTGTTGTAGTGTGGTCCATATCATGTACTGGTCCACATAGTTTCCAACAGGGTAATACTATTCCTTTACCTCATCCACAAAAAAATCTCAAGTGGGATCAACCCCATATATTTCAGACTCCTCCATGGAACTCTACTCCCAATAAGTTTGCCAATAATGTTTGACATGGGGGAGACATTTAAGGAGTGCGAAGGTGATATTTTCTTTGTGGAAAAATTTGTGAACAGAGAAATAACCTTCTAGCAGATTTAACGATTTGTCTAGGGCTTCTGCATCTATCTGTCCTTGGGGGAGAAGGAAAAGCATTTGCTAGATCTGCATTAGGTAAGTTTCTTGTATTGCTAGAGATATCTTGCTGCTTAGTTTGTGGAAGTATGTCAAGAACATGTTGAGGCTGAGGCTATTCAACAAGTCAAGATACATGAGAGGACGGTGTGCAGAAGGAATCTTTGTGATTTGCTGCAGCCCTGTCGACCTGCTTCTGCTGGATAGAAGGTGTTTGGGGCGAGGCTGTAGTGGTTGCAGTGTCCTTCTGTTCTCCGTTTGAACAGATTGTGAAGAAGCTAAATTTTGTAGTATGAGATACTACCTTGCGACACTTTTTAGGTGGAACAATAGTTGGAACTACCTATGGTATTCTTTAGAGATAAGCCCCCAAAGTAACAATGACACTATGGGGTCGAGACTCATAAACAACATGGTGCTTCCACATATATGGTTGGCCTAAGAGAACATCACAGACATATATTAGGGCAACATCACATAATACCTCATCCTTGAAGGCTTGGATGTCATATGACAATAGACATTGTTGGCTGACATGGAGATCTCGTCCTTGGTAAAGCCACCTTATGTTGTATGGATGCGGGTGTGGTGTTTTCGAAAATCCCAACTGTCTGATGACCTCTGCTGAGATGAGGTTCTTCTGCCTTCTGCTATCAACAATAAAATGCAGCGGGGTCCCCTTCACCCACATTTGTGAATTAAAAGGGTGGTCCGCCTCTTCGGGGTCTGTTGGTTCTTCTAGTTGAATTGATGCAGTTGCGACAATAGCAGTGGGGTCTGTGTCAATGATCTATCCTTTACGAGTATTTTCAGAATTAGACTCTAAATCAGGGTTCGGTTCCTTGTCTTTGATCTCGGCTACCAATGACTATTTTGAGCAACATTCATAGATGTTGTGCTAGGGGATTTTGTGGAAATCACACCATTTTCTGATTTCCTTCTTTGTTTTCCCGTGACCCTTATTTTCCTGTGTCTTGGATTGGTTTTCGGGAGACTGTTTGTTAGGTATTTCTTTGTCATACTTTGGTTGTTGCGGATTTATAGATCCAAAATCTCATTTATTCTGGTGCTTAAATTTCTGCTCGATTTTAACAGCATATCGATAAGTAGCACCGAATGATGAGATGTCCTAAAAATCCATTTCAGTCTGGATGTATCTGTGTAGAGCCCCATGGTATTTTAGAACCAAATGTCACTCAGAGTCTTTGATACCCAGCTTGGTGCGCAAGGTATGGAAGGTATTGGTGAAATCCGAAACTGCTTGGCCCCTCTCTTGCTGTAGTGTGGTCCATCTCAGGTACTGGTCCTCGTAGTTTCCAACAGGGTAATACTGTTCCTTTACCGCATCCACAAAAATATCCCATGTGGGATCGACCCCATATATTTTAGACTCCTCTATGGAACTCTGATCCCAATAAGTTTCCCAACAATTTTTGACATGGGGGAGAGCTTTAAGGAGTGTGAAGGTGATATTTTCTTTGTCGAAAAATTTGTGAACAGTGAAATAACCTTCTAGCAGATTTAACCATTTATCTAGGGCTTCTTTATCTATCTGTCCTTCAAATACAGGAATATTAAATTAACTTGTACCTTGAAAGGCGAGCTGCCTCCAAAGTGGCCACTTGATGAAGATGTACCTATTTCTATCTACAGGTGTTGAAGGATGTGGGAAAAATTCTCCATCATTTCATTTCTTTGTCGCATGAGAGCTTGCTCAAGTAACAGACTTATAGGATCGTTTGCTCTGTCATTTTTATTTTCTTCCACCATTGAGGGTTTCTTGGGTGTGAAAGAGTGATTTTCCTCAAGAGAGGCAAGCTTGATACCCAACTTTCTATACTCGAAACTCGTGGAGGACATACACTGAAAAAAATGATCAAGAACAACCTACTCTGATACCACTCATCTGGATTATTTTTGGCACAAAATGAGATCGAAGATATAATAAAGAAATGGATAGGGATATCTCAGATATTTAATAATATAACATAAATATATCAAATATGAAACCATAAACACAGATATATAGTAATACATGATTTCTATTAATGAAAGAAATGTATAGAGACTATAAAAATAGAGAGTGATAGACTCGCTAGAATGGTGGCAGCTTATCTCTTAGAAGAGAAGTGACGGCTACTCATATTCGCAAGAAGATGAGTACAATGAGGCTCTAAAGGCCTTTTTACAATAAACAGGAATGCCACAAATCCTATACATCCAAAAACCTAACCCTATTATATGAAGCGCCAAAAGTCATGTGGGCCCCGTTTGGGTAAGTTAGTACATCAACTTCCCAGGGTCGTAACTTTTGCATTCGATATTCGTTTTAGGTGTATGATAGCTCGTTGGAAAGGTATCATCGTAGAGATTAATTTTGGGGGCTCAATTATGAATTAAAATATCATTGAGAAACTCGATCTCGAAAAACCTTCATTTAGGCCCTCAAAATGGCCCAGGAAGTTAAAACCTGCTAAAAATAGTAAATTGCCAAAATTTTTAGAAAATTGTCTTGAGATGGTCGAAAAAGGTGGGTGGCCACCGATATCCACCTAGATCAATCCTCCCTCCTTAGGAAGAAATGGTCTCCATTGCATTAAGTTCCCAGGGGGGAGGCAAAAACATTTGCAAGATCTGCATTTTTTTGAACTGCTTGTATTGTTGGAGATATCACGCTACTCAGTTTGTGGAAGTATGTCAAGAACCTATAGAGGCTGAGGCTATTCAACAAGTTGAGATACATGAGAGGACGGTGTGCAGAAGGAATCTTTGCACTTTGTTGAAGCCTTGTTGACCTTCTTCTGCTGGATAGAAGGTGCCTAGGGTGAGGCTGTAGTGGTTGCAGTGTCCTTATGTTCTCCTTTTGAACATATTGTAAAGAAGCTAAATTTTGCAGTATGAGATACTACCTTGCGGCACTTTTTTGTTGGACCAATAGTCGGAATTACCTTTGGTATTCCGTAGAGATGACCCCCCAAAGTAACAATGACACTACAAGGTCGAGACTCATAAACAACATGGCACTTCCACATATATGGTTGGCCCAAGAGAACATCACAAACATCCGGTGGGACAACATCACATAATACCTCGTCCTTGAAGGGATGGATTTCGTATGACAATCGAAAATTTTGGCTGACATGGAGATCTCATCCTTGGCGAAGCCACCTGATGTTTTATGGCTACGGGTGTGGTGTTGTTGACAATCCCAATTGTTTGACAACCTCTGCTGAGATGAGGTTCTTCTGGCTTCCGCTATCAACAATAAAATGCAGTGGGGTCCCCTTCACCCACATCTGTGAATGAAAAAGGTGCTCCCCCTCTTCGGGATCTGTTGGTTCTTCTGGTTGAATTGTTGTGGTTGCGACAATAGAAGTGGGGTCTGCATCAATGATCTATCCTTTACCATCAGGGTTCGGCTCCTTGTCTTTGATCTCGGCTACCAATGACTATTTTGAGAAACATTCATCGATGTTGTGCCAGGGGATTTTGTGGAAATCACACCATTTTTTGGTGTCCTTCTTTGTCTTCCCGTGACCCTTCTTTTCTTTTGTCTTGGACTGGTTTTCGGGAGACTGTTTGTTAGGGATGTCTTTATCATACTTTGACTGTTGCGGATTTACAGATCTGGAATCCTGTTTGTTCTGGTGTTTAAATTTTTGCTCGATGTTAACAACATATCGTTAAGCAGCACCGAGTGATGAGATGTCTAGAAAATCCATTTCAGTCTAGATGTATCTCTGTAGATCCCCACGGTATTTCATAACCAAATGTCACTCGGAGTCTTTGATACCCAGCATGGTGCACAAGGTATGGAAGGTATTGGTGAACTCTAAAACTTCTTGGCCCCTCTCTTGCTGCAGTGTGGTCCATCTCATGTACTGGTCCTTATATTTTCCAACAGGGTAATACTGTTCCTTTACCGCATTCACAAAAAAATCCCAAGTGGGATCGACCCCATATATTTCAGACTCCTCCATGGAACTCTCCTCCCAATAAGTTTTCCACCAATGTTTGACATGGGGGAGAGCTTTAAGGAGTGTGAAGGTGATCTTTTCTTTGTCCGAAAATTTGTGAACAGAGAAATAACTTTCTAGTAGATTTAACGATTTGTCTAGGGCTTCTGCATCTATATGTCCTTCAAACACATGAATATCAAAATTAACTTGTACCTTGAAAGGCGAGGTGCCTCAAAAGTGGCCACTTGATGAAGATGCATCTGTTGCTATTGGCAGGCATTGATGGATGTGGAAAAAATTCTCCATCATTTCGTCCCTCTATCGTGTGAGAGATTTCTCAAGCAACAGACTGATAGGATCGTCTACTCTGTCATTTTTCTTTTCTTCCACCATTGAGGGTTTCTTGGGTGTGGAAGAGGGATTGTCCTCAAGAGAGAATATATTGAGACCCAACTTGCTATACTCGGACCTTGTCGGGGACATGCACTGAAAAAAATGATCAAGAACAACCTACTCTGATACCACTCATTTGGATTATTTTCGGCATGAAATGAGATCGAAGATAAAATAAAGAAATGCACAGAGATATCGCAGATATTCAATAATATAACATAAATATATCAAAGATGCAACCATAAACACAGAGATACAGTAATACATGAATTATATTAATGAAAGAAATGTACAGAGACTATAAAAATACAGAGTGAAAGACTCGCTAGAATGGTGGCAGCTTATTTCTGAGAAGAGATGTGACGGTTACTCGCATTCGCAAGAAGATGAGTACAATAAGGCTCTGAAGGAATTTTTACAATGAACAGGAATGCCAAAAACCCTAGATATCGAAACCTAACCCTTGGAGATGAAGCACCAAAAGTCACGTGGGACCCATTTGGGTAAGTTAATACATCAACTTCCCAGGGTTGTAACTTTTGCATACGATCTCCGTTTTAGGTGAATGATAGCTTGTTGGAAAGGTATCATAGAGGAGATTCATTTTGGGGGCTCAATTATGACTTTTTTTTTTTCTATCATTGAGAACCTATATCTCAAAAAACCTTCATTTAGGCCCTCAAAATGGCCCCAGAAGTTAAAACCTGCTAAAAATAGTAAATTGCCAAAATTGTCAGAAAACTGTTTTGAG
>JZKD02S1719794.1:1091547-1108513 GCA_000966675.3 Picea glauca
ATATCGCGCTTCTCAGTTTGTGGAAGTATGTAAAGAACCTGTTGAGGCTGAGGCTGTTCAACAAGTCAAGATACATGAGAAGATGGTGTGCAGAAGGAATCTTTGCATTTTTCTACAGCCTTGTCGACCTGCCTCTGCTGGATAGAAGGTGCTTGGGGTGAGGCTGTAGTGGTTGCAGTGTCCTTCTATTCTCCTTTTGAATAGATTGTGAAGAAACTAAATTTTCTAGTATGAGATACTACCTTGCGACACTTTTTAGGTGGAACAATAGTCAAAACTACCTCTGGTATTCTGTAGAGATAACCCCCCAAAGTAACAATGACACTACAAGGTCAAGACTCATAAACAACATGGCGCTTCCACATATATGGTTGGCCCAAAAGAACATCACAGACATCCAGTGGGGCAACATCACATAATACCTCATACTTGAAGGGATGGATGTCGTATGACAATCGACATTGTTGGCTGAATCAGAGATCTCGTTCTTGGCAAAGCCACCCGATGTTGTATGGCTGCGGGTGTGGTGTTGTCGACAATCCCAACATTTTGACGATCTCTGCTGAGATGAGGTTCTTCTGGCTTCTGCTATCAATAATAAAATGCAGCGGGGTCCCCTTCACCCACCTCTGTGAATGAAAAAGGTGCTCCCCCTCTTCGAGATCTGTTGGTTCTTCTGGCTAAATTGCTGCAGTTGCGACAATAGCAGTGGGGTCTGCGTCAATAATCTGTCATTTACTAGTATTTTCAGAATCGGATTCTGAATCAGGGTTCGACTCCTTGTCTTTGATCTCGACTACCAATGACTATTTTGAGCGACATTTATCGGTGTTGTGCTAGGGGATTTTGTGGAAATCGCACCATTTTTCGGTGTCCTTCTTTACCTTCCCATGACCCTTCTTGTCCTGGGTCTTGGACTAGTTTTCGGGAGACATTTTGTTAGGGATGTCTTTGTCATACTTTGGTTGTTGCGGATTTATAGATCTGAAATCCCGTTTGTTCTGGTACTTAAATTTCTGCTCCATTTTAACAACATATCGATAAGTAGCACTAAGTGATGAGATGTCTAGAAAATCCATTTCAGTCTGGATGTATCTGTGTAGAGCCCCACAGTATTTCCAAACCAAATGTCACTTAGAGTATTTGATACCCAGCTTGGTGCGCAAGGTATGGAAGGTATTGGTAAACTTCAGAACTACTTGGCCCCTTTCTTGTCGCAGTGTGGTCCATCTCATGTACTAGTCCTCATAGCTTCCAACAGGGTAATACTGTTCCTTTACCACATCTACAAAAAAATCCCAAGTGGGATCGACCCCATATATTTCAAACTCCTTTGTGGAACTCTTCTCCCAATAATTTTCCCAACAATGTTTGACATGGGGGAGATATTTAAGGAGTGCGAAGGTGATCTTTTCTTTGTTAGAAAATTTATGAACAGAGAAATAACCTTCTAGCAGATTTAACCATTTGTCTAGGGCTTCTGCATCTATCTATCCTTCAAATACAGAAATATAAAAACTAACTTGTACCTTGAAAGGAGAGGTACCTCCAAAGTGGTCGCTTGATGAAGATGTGCATGTTGCTATTGGCAGGCGTTGAAGGATGTGGGAAAAATTCTCCATCATTTCATCCCTCTGTTGCGTGAGAGCTTACTCAAGCAACAGACTGATAGGATAGTTTGGTCCATCATTTTTCTTTTCTTCCACCATTGAGGGTTTCTTAGGTGTGCGAGATAAATTTTCCTCAAGAGAGACAAGCTCAAGACCCAAATTTCTATACTCGGAACTCGTCGGGGACATGCACTGAAAAAAATGATCAAGAATAGTCTGCTCTGATACCACTCATCCGGATTATTTTTGGCACGAAATGAGATCGAAGATATAATAAATAAATGCACAAAGATATCATAGATATTTAATAATATAACAGAAATATATCAGATATGCAACCATAAACACAGAGATACAATAATAGACAATTTCTATTAATGAAATAAATGTATAGAAACTGTAAAAATACAGAGTGAAAGACTCGCTAGAATGGTGGCAGCTTATCTCTGAGAAGCGATGTTACGACTACTCGCATTCGCAAGAAGATGAGTATGATGAGGCTCTGAAGGCCTTTTTATAATAAAAAGGAATGCAAAAAACCCTAGACATCCAAAAACCTAACCCTAAGAGATGAAGCGCCAAAAGTCATGTGGGCCTCGTTTGGATAAGTTAGTACATCAATTTCCCGGGGTCGTAACTTTTTCATACGAACTTTGTTTTAGGAGTATGATAGCTCGTTGGAAAGGTATCTTCGAGGAGATTCATTTTGGGATATCAATTGTGACTTTAGATATCATTGAGAACCTTTTTCTCGAAAAACCTTGATTTAGGCCCTCAAAATGGCTCCGGAAGTTAAAACCTACTAAAAATAGTAAATTGTCAAAATTGCTAGAAAACTGTTTTGAGCCAGTCGGAAAAGGTGGGTGGCCACCGATATCCACCTGGATCAATCCTCCCTCCTTAGCAAGAAATGGTATCCATTGCATTGAGTTCCTGGGGGAGAGGGAAAAACGTTTGCTGGATCTGCATATTGGTGAGCTGCTTGTATTGCTGGAGATATCGCGTTGCTTAGTTTGTGGAAGTATGTCAAGAACTGTTGAGGCTGAGGCTATTCAACAAGTCGAGATACATGAGAGGACGGTGTGCACAAGGAATATTTTCACTTTGCTGTAGCCTTGTCGACTTAGTCCTGCTGGATAAAAGGTGTTTGGGGCGAAGCTGTAGTGGTTGTAGTGTCCTTATGTTCTCCTTTTGAACAGATTGTGAAGAAGCTAAATTTTGCAGTATGAGATACTACCTTGTGACACTTTTTAGGTGGAACAATAGTCGAAACTACCTATAGTATTCTATAGAGATGACCCCCCAAAGTAACAATGACACTACGGGGTCAAGACTCATAAACAATATGGCGCTTCCACATATATGGTTGGCCCAAGAGAACATCACAGACATCCAGTGGGGCAACATCACATAATACCTCATCCTTGAAGGGTTGGATGTCATATGAAAATCGACAATGTTGGCTCACACGAAGATCTTGTCCTTGGCAAAGCCACCTGATGTTGTATGGATGTGGGTGTGGTGTTATCGACAATCCCAACTATTTGATGACCTTTGCTGAGATGAGGTTCTTCTGGCTTCCACTATCAACAATAAAATGGAGCGGGGTCCCCTTCACCCACATCTATGAATGAAAAAGGTTCTCCCCCTCTTTAGGATCTATTGGTTCTTCTAGTAGAATTGTTGCGGTTGCGACAATAGCAGTGGGATCTGCGTCAATGATCTGTCCTTTACCAGTATTTTCAGAATCGGATTCTGAATCAAGGTTCGGCTCCTTGTCTTTGATCTCGGCTACCAATGACTGTTTTGAGCGACATTCATCAGTGTTGTGCCAGGGGATTTTGGGGAAATCACACCATTTTCTGGTGTTCTTCTTTGTCTTCCCATGACCCTTCCTTTCCTGTGTCTTGGACTAGTTTTTGGGAGACTGTTTGTTAGGGATATCTTTGTCATACTTTGGTTGTTGCGAATCTACAGATCTGAAATCTTGTTTGTTCTGGTGCTTAAATTTCTGGTCGATTTTAACAGCATATCGATAAGCAACACTGAGTGATGAGATGTCCAGAAAATCCATTTTAGTCTGGATGTATCTGTGTAGAGCCCCACGGTATTTCAGAACCAAATGTCACTCGGAGTCTTTGATACCTATCTTGGTGCGCAAGTTATGGAAGGTATTGGTGAGCTACAGAACTGCTTGGCCCCTCTCTTGCCACAGTGTGCTCCATCTCATGTACCGGTCCTCATAGTTTCCAACAGGGTAATATTGTTCCTTTACCGCACCCACAAAAAAATAGCAAGTGGGATCGGCCCCATATATTTCAGACTCCTCTATGGAACTTTGCTCCCAATACGTTTCCCACCAATGTTTGACATGGGGGAGAGCTTTAAGGAGTGCAAAGGTGATATTTTCTTTGTCGGAAAATTTGTGAACAAAGAAATAACCTTGTAGAAGATTTAACCATTTGTCCAGGGCTTCTGCATCTATCTGTCCTTCAAATACAAGAATATCAAAATTAACTTGTACCTTTAAAGGCCAGTTGGCTCCAAAGTGGCCACTTGATGAAGATGCGCCTGTTGCTATTGGCAGGCATTAAGAATGTGGTAAAAATTCTCCATCATTTCGTCCCTTTGTCGCGTGAGAGCTTGCTCAAGCAACAGACTGATAGGATCGTCTGCTCTGTCATTTTACTTTTCTTCCGCCATTGAGGATTTCTTGGGTGTGTGAGAGCGATTGTCCTCGAGAGAGACAAGATCAAAACCCAACATGCTATACTCGGACCTCGTTGGGGACATGCACTGGAAAAAATGATCAAGAACAGCTTGCTCTGATACCACTCATCCGAATTATTTTCGGCATGAAATGAGATCGAAGATATAATAAAGAAATGCACAGATATATCACAGATATTCAATAATATAATGAAAATATATCATAGATGCAACCATAAACAGAGAGATACAGTAATACACGATTTCTATTAATGAAAGAAATATACAAAGACTGTAAAAATACAGAGTGAAAGACTCGCTAGAATGGTGGCATCTTATCTTTGAGAAGAGATGTGACGGCTACTCACATTCGCAAAAAGATGAGTACAATGAGGCTCTGAAGGCCTTTTTACAATAAACAGGATGTCAAAAACCCTAGACATCCAAAAACCTAACCCTAGGAGATGAAGCACCAAAAGTCATGTGGGCCCCGTTTGGGTAAGTTAGTACATCAACTTCCCAGGGTCGTAACTTTTGCATACGATATCCGTTTTAGGCGTATGATAGCTCGTTGGAAAGGTATCGTCGAGGATATTCATTTTGGGGGCTAAAATATGAATTTGAATATCATGGAGAACCTCGATCTCAAAAAACCTTCATTTAGTCCCTCAAAATGGCCCCAGAAGTTAAAACCTACTAAAAATAGTAAATTGCCAAAATTGCCAGAAAACTGTTTTGAGCGAGTCCAAAAAGGTGGGTGGCCACCGATATCCACCTAGATCAACCAAGTCAGGAATGCTACCTTTTTTTTGTGTTTTTTGTGAACAAACCTATGTAACAGACATTACCAGTATGTTTTACAATTCAAATAGCCTCAACTCCGCTTGTTAATTTGTATATCGCGGAACTATGGGTATTCTTTGTAGGCCATGGAACAACAGAGGCCTAGTTTTCATCCCGCCAGCCCGAGAGCCCGTGATGCAAAAAACTAGCTAAGTATCAATTTAGGGCTCCGTGCATGCTCCATAGAATGTCATCCCCATACTCTATAAAAGTACATATTCCGTATGTATAAAAGTAAATATCTTCTTTCTAAAATTGCATCTTTGGTATGTATAATTTATGTTGTCCATGAACCTTTAATTTCATAAATTTCAAGTTCTTGTGTCGAGGAACCCTTGTTTTAAGAAAACCTATTTCGAGAATGCTAGTTTTTTTTGTGCTCCTCTCCACAAACCTATGTAATAGATGTTACTACTACTTTTTTGTATTTTTTGTCCATAAGCGTATGTAAAACATATGTAATTTCAATTTCTATTGTGTCCACGATCTTCTTTTAAAGAAAACTAAGTCAGGAATGGCAATTCTTTTCCTATTTTTTGTGAACAAACCTATGTAACAGATATTACCAATACTTTTTTCATGTTTTTGCCCACGTACTCATGTACTACAACTTCCTACCCACGTGTCAATACTCCTTCACATTTATTCCCTTTCCTATAGATGGGGTCGTAGTTTAACACACACGTTGAGCGGAGCAGCCAAGAGAGATCCTCCATGGCGTCGACCACGTGACGACCGCGTGCCACTCCCTCCCACCTGCCTCATGACTTTAAATTCAGCTCGGTCGAAGCAGGCCACCATTACTCTCAGTGTGCCCTGCTCTGCCTTCGCATCCCTTCAATGGACCAACACCCTCACTGGCCCTTTACTCTGTGCGTGCGCCCATTTATGGAAACTCACCAGATCCCCGATCTATTTCAATTGCTCCAACGGCTCTAGATGGCTCATTCTTTCCTAGTTTTTATTCTCAGACGTCAGCCTCTTGCCCACCCTTACCCTTCTCCTATTTTGTCCTCTCCTGTTCTATTCCTGGTGCATTTTCTCTCTCCCACTGTCCCGGAGATGCCCCGGCTGCGAGGGAAGTCGAAACGCGGGCCACCCTGTCAGCCAAACTGACCCTGCCTGGTCCTCCGTCCCTTTCCTGCTCCCTCCCTGCCATCCTCCTCCTCTTCGACCACCTCATCCTCCTCCCTAGCGCAGTCGACTCAAATTCCTTCTTCTCTCCCGCCCCTTCGTATGTCTCTTTCCAACAGAATGGAGGGGTTGGACTACTCAGGGGCGTCACTGGGCTACAACCCAACACCTTTAGTAAATTCGACATCTGTTTCACATCCAGGACCTTTGGATCCTCCCAATTCTCTGGCCACCCAGTTGCTTGAGGACCAGGCTCACCACGCCCAATTTTAGATCAATGGTCCAGAAGCTAGTCAAAATTCTCAACGGTAACCCCAATCTTGAGGCGGTTCCAACACTGACCCATAATGCGAGTGGCAAACAACCCTTTCACTGGTGCAGAGCCTGGTATTCAACCTATGTCGGGACATGGATGACCTCCGGTTCCACCTCGAGACCCTGGACGAAAAAGCCTCTCAACTCCTGCAGTTTCTCTCTGCATTACAAGGTGGTCGTCACCTCCCAGCAGAGGCATCCCAAGCAGCAACAACCCAACCAACATTTACCTCGAAACCAATGTTGGCACTGGAAACTTTGGTCCATGCACAGGCAGACCCTGACCAACATAGACTTCCATCACGCCCAGAGGGGGTCTAGAAGGATGAGCATGTGCCATCACAGACGAAGGACGCCATGCAACTAGACCAAACACCACTCGAGGAGGAGTCACCTCCTCCCGGGGACACGACATTCACCGCCTTCTGCATGCCCACATCGCCGCACTACAACCCCTCCCGGTGATCTGTCTGTTGTTTTTGTCTATTGTTTTGTCATGTGCATGGCAACCTTTCATGAATTTCTCCATGGTTATTATAGTTATGCTCTATACACTTTCGATAGTTGTAATGGCCACCCTTATGGGCCAGACTTTTGAACTATTTTTGCGTCAGTAACAGTCTAGTCTTCGGTTATGAAGTGCTTTGGCTAGCTGAGTTGGTTTCCCCTCAGGGCAGCTCACTGTTTACAACTTGAAACAATGGAAATTCTCTGTAGTCCTTCATTTTCACATACTTTTATACAATCTTACTTATAAACAAAAAAATATTGAATAAAATTTACATAATTGTTTATACTATTCATTAAGTAAAACATGTTATAACATTATATAAATTACTATAAATCTCCATACAATGTTATAATAATCTATAAATTGCTCAGTCTCATGTATATGACAGAATTGTTCGGTGAACAATGTATATGACATAAGTCTTCGGTCCAAAATGTATCTCACATAACACACTAGACATGAAAAGTGTGAACCCGCAACTCCGCCAACCCGCAACTCCATAATTGTTCCCTGCAAAATGTATAAAGTTTTATAGCATTATACAAATTACTATAAATCTTGCTACAATGTTATATCTTTGTATAAATTACTGTCTCATGTATATGACAGAATTCTTAGTTGCAAAATGTATATGGCGGAAGTGTTGGGTGCAAAATGTATTTCACGGGACAGACTAGCCATAAAAAATGAGAAATGTGAACCCGCAAGTTCACTGACCCACCACTCTATAATTGTTGGGTTACATTGGTTGTGTATTAAATATTTCATATACTATCAAACTAAGATCCTAGGAACCTTCCTTCATGTACCACACATTAATAATTTTTTATAAATTCCAAATCAAACTAATTCGGGAATACTAAATTTTGCATGAATACCACATGCACTGCAACTTGCAACCCACGCATTTACTCCCCTTCCAGCTTGGCAAGGACTACACTGCCATGCAACACTTGTTTTAAAATGGCAAATTCCTACTCCATAGATCATATTCACAAATATCGACCAGAAAACATGGAAGGGAAGGACTAACTTCTGGCATTTCTCGAAAACTCCCACCCAAAACTACAGGTGAATCGAGACTGCTATTTTGTTTTTTATATATTAAGTATATTTTGTTTTTTATATTTGAAGTAATAGATGATGGTAATATATTTAATGGAATTTATATAAATTTGATGTAAAATATGGAATGAATTGTGTTAATATTTAACAATAATTGTTTTTAAATGATTAATCATATTTTTTTAGTGTATTAATCTTTCATTAATTTTCATTTTATTCTATTTAAAGTTGTTTTATTAATTTTTATTTTAATTTATTTTCTACATAAAATATAATTATTATTAATTTTTTTTAAATTTTAATTTAAAATTTTAGATTTTTATAATAATTGTTGTTTAAATAATAATTTTTAAGTTAAAATATTTTTAATAATTCGTATTTAGAAAAAACATAATTATTATAATAACAAATAATTAAAAATAAATTTTATTTTTATAAAATTAAATAATTTAAATAGTTAATCTTTTATTTTTATTTTTATTTTTATTTTTATTTAATTATCAAAATTTTATTTTATGTTAAATCTAAATTTGTAAAAAATAAATTTTAATTGTTTCTAGTTAATATATTTACTCATTCTCTTTAAACTTAATTATTAAATTTTTATTTTATCTTAAATTTAACCTCCAAAAACCGATAAGAACTAAATTGATTCATTGTCATTTACACATACAAGGAATGCTATTTAAGTATAGTCTATGTCGACATCTTAACATAGTTTTTATATATATAACATTCTTCTAAATTATTCATAAATATTCTCAAGAATATAGAAATTTTTATCATCGCATAATTCGAGGAACAATATCTTTAACATCCACGTGGCCAAATAGTCACATATAAAAATCTTTATTATTTTAATATTATTTTATTATCATTCTAAAAGTTAGGAAGTGGTAATTGTACAATGATGGTGCTTTTTTGGAAGTGGTAATTGTACAATGATGGTGTTTTTTTTCCAAAAGAAAATTATCACAATTATATTAAGAAAAATATAATTTTTACATCAGAAGGGGCCATATGCAGCCTTGAAAAGGCAGAGATTTACTAATCACAAAAGTGTACTTTCTGAAAGTTACATGCTTATACACCCCAAAAAAAGAGCTTCCACAAATACAAGTACTCTCTAGGCTGAGAACAAAAACATAAAGCAGAAACTCAACATCCAACCCAGGCTAGGAAGAAAGAAACAAAAAAATACCTCCCAACTCAAAACTCAAAATTGGGGGAAAAGAGTCCAAATAGGAATAATAGAAAGGGCTAATATATATTAATACGACAGTGTTGTCCCTCCAATCCTTCAGACCACAAGTCGAGCGAGATATATGCTTCAGGTTCCATTAAAGCTTTCTTTGATAGCCCATCAGCTTCCTTGTTGAACTCACAATAAATGTGAAAGAACTGGATGGTCTCGAAATTTCTTCTTATAAATCTGATTCTTTGTTTCCAGCGTTCTAATGAGCACTCACAATTCACTTTTATCATTCAACCAATCAATGATTACCTTTGAATCGCCCAGGATTTGGATCTTTTGAAGAGAGAAAAAATTTGCTATGAAGAGTGTAGTCCATGCTCCCATTAATTCCTCCTTTGTATTAGTTCTGGTACCACAGTTCAAGTACCATTTATAGACTGATGAGGCAAAAAGTTTAATGGTACCCCCGATGCCACAACACAGTCCATTTACCTTTTTTTCTCCGTCAAAGCATGCCACTGGGTACTCAATCAGATGATTAATCAAGCAGGAACGAACATAATGATTGATATTGTTTCCCACAGGGTTTTGTAAGGATCCAAGAGATCTCATGACAACCGAAAGTGTTGATGGATTTTTCCCTTCAAAGGTCGTTGCGTTCCTTTCTAACTAGATAAACCAACATATCTGAGCTACTAAACTAGTTGATGTCGACTTGTTCTTTGACCAATTTGTTAGACAATCATCAAGAACACTCCCGCCCCAATCCTGAACAATTTTTTTTATGGATTTGATTTTCTTCTAGATGAATTTAGTGAAAGATCAATGAATGAAGAGGTGATCAATCATTCATCATTCACCATTGAAAAGTTTAGTGCTTGCAATCATGCTGGTCATCTTAAAATCTAATTTAGGAATTTTTTGGCATGAATTATTAAATAGGACATCCCATTATCTTTACTATACTTGTCTTCTTATTTTAAAATGGTAAATTCCTATTCCAGATATCGTATTCATATTCACAAATATTATGAATAGGGTAGATAGCATAGAGTTTACAATATTATGAATTTTTTTATTATGTAATTTAATTCTTTAGTTTCAGATTTAATATTGTTAATGTAGTGATCAAAAATATGGAAATAGATGAAACTGAAATGAAATAAACAAGCAAATAAATATACTAAATTTCACATATATCCAAGAGTAGAGTAAACCCAAGAACAAGGCTAGGCCTATACTATGCTCTCTTTTTCTTAATTATGAAATGCAAGTAAAAAGAAAAGCTTATTAGCTATGGATTTTCCATACACATTGTGGTCTAAATGGCTACTAAAGAATCATCTACCCTTTGTGTTATGCTTCAATATCCCATTTCTAGATGAGTTGTTCAACAATGGAACAATTACAATACCAAAATAATGGAACCCCTTCCTTTCCTAGATGCCTATTATTTAACATAGTATGATAGTCATGTAGGTTCATGGTTGGGGTTTTTACATTCCTCATCTCTCAATTATTTTTACAGTTTTGGACCCTCTAGAATATTCTTGAAAGTCCACATATTACTAGTCCCACATGTGTGACTAATGGGCGCTGACGTGACATCCACTTGATACCATAGTGGTCAACATGATCTAGGTCAACTGGTGGGAATCATAACTTATGCATATGAACTTTGATTGAGGTGATTTTTTCATCGTTGGAAATATTTCAATGTGTAAATAACATTGAGGGGCTAAGAGCTAATGTTGCAAAGTTTTGACCCCCAAAAGTGTCATTAGATGTCTCAAACTGGGTTTGAAAGTTTCTAGACCCCAAATCACCAAAGTAAGACATGTCCCTTAAATGGTCCCTACAAGCCAATTCCTTAAGTTTTTTCACCCTAAAAGTACCAATATAGATGACAAATTATATAATGTTCCATTGTGGATAATACCTCCACATTTATGGAGGTTTTTAGTCCCCAAAAACTAAATTACTAAATGAGGTGATGAAAATTTTCCTTTACCTTCTCCTTGGAGTACCTTTTGGACTTGCATGGAAGTTTCCCTTTCAACTCAACCTGCCAAAGTTAATTTTTCCCTTGTCTTGTAGTTCCAGATTTCTTCTGCAAAACTATATCTTTTGCCAACTCTGCCAACTATATCAGTTTTATGATTCAACATGGAAGGCTCATAGAGTTTCAAATATTGAGTAAATGCACATATATGAGGGTAGACTAAGTCTATAGGCATTATCATCCACCTTCTCCAATACTTCAAAGGACCATACCATAGAGCCTTGATTTTTTTACTAGGGCCTTATAGCCTTTCATGTGACTTCTTCAATGTCTCATGTACTCACAAATGGATATGTCTATATTTTCAACACTTTCTTCTATTTTCAATGCATCTCATGTGATGTTTTCCATCACTCCTCCTTATTGTTCATATACAACATCCAAGGGTGATGGTGGGAAATACCCAAATTAAGTTTCAAAAGTGGAGTTTCCATTAGAAGTGTGAACCACTCTATTATGAGAGAGTTGAATATAAATCAAATTTTCATACTAGGTATTTGGATGCTTCTCATTGTAACCCTTCAAAAGATGAACCAATGTCACAATGACTACTTTTGTCTGTCCATCCACCTGTGGATGGAAAGTTGTAGGTTTCTTCAACTTGGTGTCCATCTTCTCCCAAAGTGTAGTTCAAAAGGGATTGAAAAATATAGTATCCTTATATGAGATGATGGTCCTTTGTATTCCAAAGTGCATCCAAACCTTTTCAAATAACATGTAAATGTTGCTTCTTGTCCTTTGATGATTTTTTTACAAGGCATAAGAATGCACATCTTGTTGAACCTGTCAAATACCACAAAATAAATAGCCATGTACCTTCCTATTTGTTATAAAACCACCCACAAAATCCACTGAGATGTTATCCCATGGTCTAGTGGGTATAGTTAAGGGATGGTATGAACCTTTTTTTCTATTATTAGGCTTGCTAGTACACCAATGTATGCATCCACTAATAAAACATGAGCTACATCTTTTTGTATTTTGGGCCAATACACATACCTTTGTAAGTTGGAAACTATCTTTCCAAAACCAAAATGTCCTACAACTTTGGAGGGGTGAACTTCTTTGATAAGATACAATATTTCACCTTTAGGAACATAGAACTTGTTTAGCTTGTAGAGCAACCCATTATGGAGATAATAGTTAGCATTTTTGTCACCTTATTCTATGCAAATTTGGCCATATAGCTATTGAAATATCTATTTAAAGTCCTCATCTTCCATGTATGTCTCTTTGTATGTATCATGGGTAAAATGTTTCATGTACATAAGAGATATTATCTTGGATGCAGGTGGCCTTGAAAGCATGTCTACCAACTTATTAGTGTTGCTCTTCTTATATTTTATGACTAGATGAAACTGCTACAAAAACGTCATTCACTTGTAATGTCTAGTTTGTTGAAGGTTACTCTAGGCTTGTAAATAAGTCTACAATGACTAGTGATCAACATGGATAATGATTTCTTTGCGCATCAGATAATTCTTCCACTTATTAAATTTAACTTGAACCAAGGTGTAGAGTTCCTTATCATACATAGGGTAGTTCAAGACTCCACCATGAAACATTTCAAAATAATAGCATATTGATTTACCTCTTTGCATGAAGACCACTCCCATAACATATCCACTTGCATCCATCTCTACTTTGAAAGGATTATGCAAATTAGACAATGCAAGGGTCGGTGCTTGATTGATCTTCCATTTCAAATCATCAAAAACTTTATGTCGATTCTTCCCCCATTGGAAATTTTTACCAATTTCCCTATTATGGCATGAAGTGGTGTGCAACTACAACTAAAAAGGATGTTATAAAATTTTGTAGGCACTGCACTACCCCAACAAGCTCCTAACTTTAGTGATATTAGTAGGCACTGACCACTTTAGGATCACCTCCATCTTCGCATGATGTATTTTGATTTCCCCTCCACCAATCACATACCCCAAATACACAATCACAGTCGAGAAAACTCACATTTCTTAAGGTTAGCCAATAAATAATGAATTTTTAGAGTCTCTAACACCTACATGAGATGTGATATATGCTCTTCCCCAGTAAATATATAAACCCATATATCATCTAATTACACTATCACAAATAAATTTAGAAAGGGATGCAAAACATCATTCCTCAAACACATAAATGTAACTGGAGCATTACATAAACCAAAAATTATTACTAGGCATTCATATAGGGATTTCCTTGTCTTGAAGGAAGTATTCTAGGTGTCTTCTTCTTTAACTCGTACTTGGTGGTATCTCAATTTGAGATCCAACTTGGTAAAGTACTTGGTATGTTGCAATTGATGTAACAAATCATTGATCTTGGGTAGAGGGTATCAATTCTTACAATGTTTTTTTTTCAAATCTCTGTAGTCAATGCACGTTCTCCAAGTCCCATCCTTCTTGGATACTATGATTATAGGCGACCCACCCTTCCGCAAATGGGCATTTACTAAAGTTTTCTTTCGTATATGCGCATATACCATATCCAACTTTTATAAATGCGCATATACAAAAGTTGGCTTCTGTATATTCACTTATACGGAAGCGTTCATATACAGAATCCAACTCCCATAAATTGACATATATAGAAGCCAACTTTAGTAAATGCACATTTATGGAAGAAAGATTCAGTATATGCGCATATACATAAGCGCGCATATACATAAGTCAATTTCCGTAAATGCGCATATACGGAAGTTGGCTTCTATATATGCACGCATATACGAAAGCCAACTTCCATATATGCACATTTATGGAAGTTGGATTTCATATATGCGTGCTTCCATAAATGCGCATATATGGAATTTGACTTTCGTAAATGTGCATATACAAAAGCCAACTTTCATAAATGCACATTTACGGAAGTTGGCTTCTGTATATGTGTGCTTCCAGATATGTGCATATATTGAATAAAACTTTTGTAAATGCGCATTTACGGAAGTTTTATTCAGTATATGCACATATATGGAAGCACACATATATGGAAATTAGTTTCCGTAAATGCGCATTTACCAAAGTTGTCTTTCATATATACATGCTTACAGAAGACAACTCCCTTAAATGCACATATACGGAAACCAACTTTAGTAAATGCACATTTATGGAAGGGTTGTTTTGTAAATGCACATATATGGAAGTTGGCTTTTGTAAATTCACATTTATAGAAGTTGACTTCCGTATATGAGCGTATATGAAAGCACACATACACAGGAGGTAACTTTCATAAATGCACATATACAGAAGCCAACTTTAGTAAATGTGCATTTATGGAAGTTCGATTCACTAAATGCGCATATTCAAAAGTGTGCATATATGGAAACCAACTTCAGTAAATGTGCATTTACGGAAGAGTGCTTTCATAATTGCGCATATAGGAAAGTTGGCTTCCATAAATGCAGATTTATGGAAGTTTACTTTCGTATATGCGTGTATACAGAAGTGCACATATACGGAATCCAACTTCCATAAATGTGCATATACGGAAGCCAACTTCCGTAAATGCACATTTATGGAAGTTGGATTCTCTATATGCGCATATTTAGAAGTGCACATATACACAAACCAACTTCATTATATGAAATTCTTATTCAGTATATGTGCAGATACGAAGGCATGCATATACAAAAGTCATTTTCCGTAAATGCACATTTACAAAAGTTGGCTTCCGTATATGCGTGATTCCGTAAATATGCATTTATGAAAGTTGGCTTCCATATATGCGTGCTTTCGTAATTTCATGCATATATAAAATCCATCTTTCGTATATGCATATTTATGGAAGTTGGCTTCCGTATATGTGTGCTTTCGTATATGCACGCATATACGAAAGACAACTTTTGTATATGTGCATTTATGAAAGTTGGCTTTCGTATATGCGCGCTTCTGTATACGTGCATATACAGAAGCCAACTTTCATAAATGCACATTTATGGAAACACCCTTCCGTAAATGCACATTTATAGAAGTTGGCTTCCATATATGCACATATATAGAATCCAACTTCCGTAATGTGCATTTAGAGAAGTTGGATACAGTATATGTGCATATATGAAAGTCAACTTTTGTATATATGAATTTGTGGAAGTTGGCTTCCGTATATGCGTGCTTCCGTATATACGCATACACATAAGACAACTTTCATATATATGGATTTACGAAAGAACCCTTTCGTAAATGCGCATTTACAGAAGTTGGCTTCCATAAAGTGCGCCTCTGTATGTGTGCATATACTGAATAAAACTTTCGTAAATGTGCATATACAGATGATGGATTTTGTATATGCGCATTTGTGGAAGCTTTAATATATACACATTTACGGAATACAACTTCCATATATGCACATATACGGAAGCCAACTTCGTATATGCACATATATGGAAGCCAACTTTCGTAAATGCGCATTTACAGAATCCACCTTTCATAAATGTGCATTTATGGAAGACGGATTCTTGTTGTGCCATTTATAAGAAAGCTTATCGTAAAATTGAATATTAATGTTATTGCATAAAGAGATACGTGAATCATAATATGTCAAGAGGTTCATTATAAAACTATGTGATATAGTGGTAATTTAAAAGCAAATAATTAATTTCTATTAACTGAATATTAGTTGTGAGGTTTAAAGAGAAATATATGTTATGTTTGAATTTGGTATTGAAGTTTACTTTGAATATATGTTATGTTAGGTACCGTACTAAAGGTGTTAGGTACCCATGATACCCAATTCTAAATTCCCCTAATATGTATATTTTTTTAATATATTAAAATACCTTTTTTACCCATATATCATAGAAAATACACTACTTTCATTTTTAAAATTTTAAACCCTCAATATGAGCTCACATAATATAATATCATTGAATTAATGAATCCCTTATAACTTGTCCCTTAGTCCACTTATATTTCTTGCGCTAACTTCCGTAAACGTGCATATAAGGAAGTTGGCTTCCTTATAAATGTGCTTTTGTATATGCACAGATATTGAACCAACTTCCATAAATGCACATTTACGGAAGTTTCTAGTTTTCGTAAAAACTTGTGTGCTTCTGTATATACGTAGATACAGAATCCAACATCTGTAGATACACATTTATGTAAGTTGGCTTCTTGTTGTGACATTGATAAGCAAGTTTATTGTAAAATTGAATGTTAATGTTATTGCGTAAAGAAAGACTGGAATTGTAATATGTCAAGAGGTTCAATATAAAGCAATGTGATATAGTGGTTATTTAAAAGTAAAATATTAATTTCCATTAATTGAATATTAGTTGTGAGATTTTAAGAAAAATATATGTTATGTTTGAATTTGGTATGGAAGTTTACTTTGAACAGTATGTCACGTGGACAAATATGGAGAGTAATAATTTTATAAGATTGACATTGATATCTTTGGTATTCGAACAAACATGTTGAAAGTGCTTCCATATCACAAACATGTTGAAAATATCAAAGCAATGCTTTCAACTTAGAGAAACAATAATAACATAATAAAAAAATTATTTCCCAAAAATTATGATCCTA
>JZKD02S1719794.1:1115757-1187926 GCA_000966675.3 Picea glauca
CAAAAACCTAACCCTAGGAGATGAAGCGCCAAAAGTCATGTGGGCCCCATTTGGGTAAGTTAGTACATCAACTTCCTGGGGTCGTAACTTTTGCATATGATCTCCGTTTTAGGTGCATGATAGCCCGTTGGAAAGGTCTAACCGAGAAGAACAATTTCCGATTGGCACAAGTCAGTTCCTCTAGTAGTCACCTCGGCCCCAAATCCCTAAAAACATCTTTTAGGGCCTCGAAACAGCCCCGTAAGTTTGGAACCCAAAAACTGCCAAAAAACTGCCAAGGTGGAAAGCTATTTTTCAAGCCAAAGGAATAGGTGGGTGGCCACTGATATCCACCTGGATCAATCCTCCCTCCTTAGGAGTAAATGGTCTCCATTGAGTTGAGTTCCCCCATCATATGAGGAAATTTCTGTTGAATTTGGCCCCGGGTGAGCCACTTGCCTTGGTGCAGGAGCTGCCCTGCTTTGACGACTCAATAAAGATGGATCCTTTGTTGTCGAGTTCCCTTGATCTATGTGTCCACAATATGATCACTAGATGCTTGTTGTATGCAGTTTGGGTTGATCTCTATTGGTGTCATCTATTCTACTACTTCTAAGGTGTCCAATAATGGTGGGAAATAAGGCCGAAGGAGATCCACGTTGAACACTCGGTGCAGGCCAAGGAAAGGAGGAATGTTGAGCTCAAAATTATTATCCCCCACAACCTTGGTGATGGTGTATGGACCATAATGGAGTGGGAGAAGCTTCTGATGGGGTCCTGTAAGGCGTTCTTTCTACAAGTGCAACCAAAGTTTGTCACCCACCTGAAACCTATGTGGCACCCAATGTTGATCATGGCACTGCTGGTACTTGTCATTGGACTTCTGTAGGATATCCTAAAACTGTTGACGGATGTGATGGATCCTCTTAATGAACTAAGCGGCTTTGTCAGCTTCAGTTGGAGCAGGAGATGAGTCAGCCAAGGTGACCGCAAGGGGAAGTGCAACATCTATGGGACCCAATGGTTGGAATCCCGACCCCACCTAAAAGGGGTTGTGGTCGGTTGAGCTATGAGGGGCTCAGTTGTAGCTATGCTAGACATAGGGAAGACTCTCATCCCATGTGTGAGGGTGCTTGGAATTATACATATGCAGGATATGCACAATCATTCGATTTACAACCTCAGTTTGGCCATCTGTCTAGAGGTGGAAGGTCGTGGATTTGGTGAGCTTGGTGTCCAGTAGTGACCAGAGGCTTGACCATAATGTGTTGAGAAATCAATTGTCCCGATTTGAGACAATGGTTTTGGGGATTCCAAAATGTACCCAAACTCATTCAAAGAAGAGCTTGGCAGTAACCTCTGTTGTGATGCTCTTCTTGTAGGCAACCAGAATCGCCATCTTAGAAAAGCGATCAACAACCACAAAACCACAGTTATTTCCCCGCTTGGTGGACAGAAGGCCCAACATGTAGTCCATTGAGATGGATTCCCAAGGCCTGTCAGGAGTAGGAAGAGGGGTGTACAGGCCCTATTTCTTAATGGTCGGTTTGGCAATAGTGTAGGACTTGATATACTTGCTGACCTCCTGTCGAAGTTTCAACCAGTAGAAATGTTTCTGTAGCATCGCCACTGTATTTTCGATGTCGAAGTGTCCTACCACCTGACTATAGTGGGCTTCCTAGATCATCTTCACTCGCTCACTTGATGGAACACAGATATGGCCCAGATGACACAACAACCCATCCTGAAGATGGAAATTATCGACAACTGTGTTTGCACCCAACATTTGATAAGTGGTGGTGAAGTTTGGGTTTGTCTCATAGAGTTGGGGCCATCCAGAGGTCTCATGGCTGCAAGAGTCTAGCACCACGGTGAGTGATGTGACTGGCATTCTACTGATGCAATCAACGACACGGTTGGTGCTTCCTGTTTTATACTTGATGTTGAGGTGGAATTGCTACAAGTATGTGGACCACTTCTGATGGAGGTCATTCTGCAACTTGCCTTATGTCTGCATGAACTACAGTGGCTTATTATCAGTGTGGATGACTGTCTCCTTCCCAAGAATGTAATGTCTCAACTAGCGGCAGGCTTGCACAATGGAGTACATTTCTTTGTCGTAAGTAGGGTACTTATGGACAACACCTGATAGTGTCTCACTATGATAATCCACAGGGTGGTCGTGCTGAGTGAGAACGATGCTCGTAACATAGTCTGAAGCATCTGTTTTGATCTCAATGGGTTGTTGTAGGTCTGGTAGTGGAATTATTGGGGCTGAGCATAAGCGCTTCTTCAAATCATTGAACTCTTGTTGTTGGGACTGACCCCATGAAAATTTCACCTTACCACCACCCTTGGTTATTTGGTTGAGGGCCCATGCAATATGGGAGAATCCCAACATGAGCCTGTGATAGAAATTGGCAAGGCCTAAGAAGCTCCGAAGCTTAGTGAGTGTGGTTGGGGCTAGCCAGTCACGAATGACTTGGACCTTGGCTGGATCCACATGTATGACATGTTGATCAACAATGTATCCTAGGTAATGGACCCTGTCCATGCAAAAGGAGCATTTTTCCAAGTTGGCATATAGCTTGTGCTGCCGCAGGGTGTGTAGAACCTACTGAATATACTGTAAGTGTTATACCCAAGTCTTACTATAAATGAGAATTTCATCTAGATACACCACTACAAAAGTATTGGTGAATGGTCATAGGATGTCGTCCATCATCCTCATGAAAATGATGGAGCATTGTACAAACCAAAGGGCATGACCAACCATTCAAAAAGGCCTTCCTTTGACTTGAAGGTGATCTTCCATACATCTGTCTGTTCTATAGGGACTTGGTGGTAGCCAAACTTCAGATCAATATTACTGAAGTATTTGGCCCCCGTGATTTGATCAAGGAGGTCGTCGATTCAGGGAATCAGGTACCGATTTCTGACTGTGATTTTATTCAGATCCCGGTAATCAATGCAGAGTCACCAGGTTCCATCTTTCTTCTGTACTAGCACGATTGGGCTCCCGCAAGGTGATGAAATGGGATGGATGTGCCTCTTGTGGAGCAGTTCTTGGATCTGTTACTTGATCTCCTCATTCTCTAAAAAAGAGAGGCGATAGACTGGCCCATTGGGTAGCAGTGAGCCATGGGTCTAATCGATGGGGTGCTTGACCTGATAGTGCAAAGGTACCTTGGTAGGTGAGGATAATATATCTGAGTATTATTCCACGACCTTATCTACTTGCTTCTGCTATGTGGAGAGGTTGGTAGTAGAGACCCTAGATGTGGCTATGATCTTTCGCTCATTCTGAGAGCGAATCATGAAGAAGACAAACTTCCCCGTCTGAGAGATGACCTTCCTGCATTTCTTGGCACAGATCAAGGAAATAGCACTAGGTGGGATTGCCTTAGGTATCCTGTACAATTTCTTGTTCAAAGTAATAATAACACTACGAGGCCTAGACTCATATACAACATGAAGTTTCCATAAATACGGTTGGCCCAAAAGAACATCACAAACTTTGAGAGGAGCAACATCACATAATACCTCATCTTTGAAGGGCTTGATTCTGTACGACAATCAACACTGTTGGCTGATGTAAAGATCGCTTCCTTGACAGAGCCATCCAATGGTGGAGGGTTGTAGGTGTGACATTGTTGGCAGGGCCAACCGCTTGATGACCTCTGCTGAGATGAGGTTCTTCTGGCTACCGCTATCAATGATGAAGTGCAACAGGGTTCCTTTTACCTACATTTGTGAATGGAAGAGGCGCTCTCCTTCGTCTAGCTCGTCTAGTTCACCAGGCTGGAGCTTGGTGGTAGCAATGGTGGCACTGGGTTTCACGTCAATGATCCGTATTCCCCTTTCTAGTTATGACTCAAAGTCAGAACCTGCATCTGATTCAGAGGCTTTCACTTTGGCCACCAACGACTGTTTTGAGCGACAGTCAATAGTGTTATGCCAAGGGATATTATTGAAGTCACACCACTTCCCGATATCTTTCTTTGTCTTTCCGGTATCCTTCTTTGCTTGTAGCTTGGACTGGTTGTCCTAATACTGTCCATATTGGCTTTGTCCTTTGTTCTGTGGGTTGGGGCTACCCTTTCATGGATTTTGCTGTGAGGGGTTCCTAGGCCCAAATTGTCGCATCTTTTGTTTGATCTTCTACTTGATTTTGACGACATATCAGTAGGTCGTGCCCAAGGACAAGATGTCCATAAATTCCATTTCGATCTATATGTATCTATGCAGAGCACCATGATACTTGAGAACCAGATGTCACTCTGAATATTTGATACCCATCTTGGTGCGCAAGGTATGGAAGATATTTGTGAACTCTGGCACTGCTTGGTCTCTTTCTTTCTGCAGTGTGGTCCATTTGGTATACAAGTCATCATAACTTCCGACAGGGTAGTATTGTTCCTTAATATCATCCCTGAAGGATTCCCAGGTGGTCATGACTATAAATAATGAGGGTTCCTCTGTTTCCTTTTGCTCACATAAAGTTTTCCACCAATATTTGACATGGGGAACGACTTTGCAGAGCACAAAAGTAATCTTTTCTCTATTAGAAAAGTTAAGGACATAAAAATACCCTTCTAGTAGATTCAAGCACTTGTCTACAACATCTACATCTATCTGACCTTCAAATACAAGAATATCGAAGTTGATTTGTACCTTCAAGGGGGCGGTGCCTCCACTCGAAGAATATGTGTCACCTGTTGGTAGTCGTCGAAGGATTTGCATGAAAATATCCATCATCTCGTTCCTTTGTTGCGTGAGGGCTTCCTCAAGAAACATTTTGAAAGGATATCCTATCCCATCATCTTTATTTTCTCCTTCCATGAGAGGTCTCTTGGGCACGTGAGAGATTTTGTTCTCAAGAGAAACAATCTCGAGACCCAATTCTTTATACTCTGACCTCGTTGGGGACATGCATAAAGAGGATAAGGAGAAGACCACTCTAATACTACTGATCCATATTTTATGAGCAGAACGAAATGAATACAGATTATTAACAAATGCTTAGCACAGAATAAAAGAGATACAATAAAACAGGTTTTCTATTCAATAAGGAAATAAGCTGAAACTGTAAAATGCAGCGGAAAACAAGCTTGCTGGAATGGTGGCGGCTTATCTCTGAGAAGAGATGGGACGGTTGTGCTCATTCACAAGAAGATGGTTACAATGAGGCTCTAAAGGCCTTTTACAATAAACAGGAATGTCAAAAACCCTAGACATCCAAAATCCTAACCCTAGGAGATGAAGCGCCAAAATTCATGTGGCCCTGTTTGGGTAAGTTAGTACATCAACTTCTCGAGATCGTAAATTTTGCATACGATCTCCATTTTAGGTGCACGAGAGCCCGTTGGAAAGGTCTAACTGAGAATAAAAATTCCTGACTGACTCAGGTCAGTGCCTCTATCATTCACCTAGCCCCAAATCCAAAAAAACAAAACGGCCCCAGAAGTTTGGAACCCGAAAAACTGCCAAGGTGGAAAGCTTTTTTTTGAGCCAGAGGAATAGGTGGGTGGCCACAGATATCCACCCGGATCAATGATATAACATGGAGGATAAAAATTTAAATACACTAAATTATGACCTCAAAGATTAACATAATTCATCAATCAAGACAACATATTTTTTTGTCCCATATAGATTATGTAGCAAAAAAAACTAAATGCATTATTAAAAAAATTATTATTTGAGCAATTACAATTACTTACAACATATGAATAATATGAAACATTGCAACATATTGAGAGAAAAAACATAGTATGATGGGGACATAATGTATTGTTGACAAGAATAAAAGAAAAATGAATTTCATATCGATAATACTATGACAATTAACCAGTAATAAAGTATAAAAAATCCAACAGTTTTAAAATTCCTTTAAATGCTAAACATAACATAACCTATTGCAAAGTAAAACCAGACTTGTGACAAATAAAACACCAATTCACATCTACATGAACTTGACGACCCCTTTGCCTTTCGAGCCATTCTCTTCTTAACTTTCTACCGGCTTCCTTGTCGGAAACATGTTGTAACTCACAGACCATTACCTTCAACTTAGCTAAACAATGAAGCATCTCATCGAAAATGTGTGTTGGAGCTCCATTTATCATGCTAATCATATCTTGAATGCCGGTAAGAAACTATTGTAGAGAAGTGATATCATGTATCACTGAAATGAACTTTGACGAACTTTCATTGTCTATAACTGTATGTTCAAAAAATCAATAAACAAAATATATATATTTAGTATGGATGAGAAAAAAATGAAAATCAAAACAAAACATTCATTCTCAGAAATTATGAGTACAACAATTATATTGATCCATTTTAAAAAATGTTGAAATAAAAACTAAATGACAAAAAAACAAGTCTTTATTTTAAGGGAATGCTTAAAACTACGAAAACAAAAGTATAAAGGTATAATTCATGTATGGATACAACATTTTTATTATGTCTTATCAAATAATCTTTGAAAATTCTTTGTTCTCGGTAACTCTTTGTCAAAAAACATAAATAAATGAAATGATATAGTATAGAGAAGAAAAAATATAAAAATAGAAAGAAAAAAAATGACTGTAAAGATCAACATATTTCATCAATGAAGACAAAACTAGATGCATTATAAAAAAAAATTCTTTGAATAATAACAATTACTTGCCAACATCTTAAATGTTAATTTTACCTTTCGCCAAATTGTTGGGTATGTGTTATATTATTTTCACAAGTAGTAGTGTCTACGTTGCACTGAGCACACAAGGGGGTTTGATAATTTTTGTTTCCTCGGGAAACGTGTGGCATTTTTTTCTTGTTTTTCGTGTTGCCTCGATTTTCATGTCCTGGATTGTTGGACAGTTTTTCGGCACATTGTTTTCGCCGATGGTTTTCTATTTCCGGTTAAGGAATTAGGGTTGTTGACTAGTCCAAGTCATTGGGTTAGGGTTTTGGATGCCGCTGGCTCCTATATGTATATTGTATTGTAAACAATGTAGCACAATGAATGAATATAGAATATGTTGGTTTTCCCAGTTTGGGTTTCCAGGGGAAAAATCTCTGTGTAATGTTTGTATTTTCCATTGTATCTTTTTTGTTCTTTTACTGAAAATATGTTTGCAGTAAATATTGTACATGGTTAAAATCTACACAAACCTCATATGTTCAAATTTGGAATCAATGGGATTGTTGTATTTTCTATATTAATTTCTTGGATCACTACAACATTTGGTTGAGATTACAACATAAACAATTAAAACAAAAAAAAAGTAAGTGTTGATTGCAAGACACAATGCACTAAATATTTAATTAGACAAACTTGAATTGAACTATATAAATAATTTTATGACTCAAATTCGTCGACATTAAATTCAAAATGTGTACCTATGTTACCCTCGACAATATCATCAGAAAAATAATCGAAGTTGACAATGTTGGAAGTGATGAGGTTCATTATGAGATGTGGATCCCTCCGTTGTAACAACAATCATATAACATTTCCACAATCACATTGAGGCAAACAAAATAATTCATATAATGTAAAACAAGTTAAAATCTCTAATTACAATACCTATATGTTGCACATGATCAGAGGTTCGTTTCACATTCCTATGATCTTTTGAAGAAATTATTTCCATTTGTTTGTCCATTCTATTCCTTGACTTTATGTGAACCTATCCTACCCTTTGAAATTGTGGTTTATCCTTACATGAATGTCTCTAACGACGATGTTGCATCTTTTTACTTTGCGGGCTCAAAAAATTGTGTTGTCTCTTAGTCATGATTTTAGAAGGAGACATGGAATTGACAAATTTTTTGTTTATATCTGCTTCTAAAGTGCAAAACAAGCTATCGATTGCTTCAGAATGGTCCACAGTTGTAGGAAAATTGTTCAAAATATTTCTCGCTCTTTTATTGATCGATGGATGTAAAACTTTCAATTTATCAACCTCAGAGATAATATTGTTCAATGTCGAAGTGTCAAGATCAACATGATCTGCTAAAATATTTACATGGTTATTGTTTGATTGGTCTTATGGTAGTGGGCTCATTATCATTGTTTGATTTAAATCAATTGAAAATACAGGTCTGTCAATAATCAGAGTAGAAACATTTGCTAATGTATTAATTTCCAAATCATGATCAATGGCCCACATTTGAAATTTTAAGACATTCTTACAAACATTTCCATTCAACGCCCAATCACAACTACAAAAATTAAACTCGGACCCTGTGTATATTACATTATACCAGGTATTAGAAGTATCCTTATTTTGACTATGAACCATAAATTCATTCATATTTTTGGGGTCGCACACACAATCTTCATCCAGTATTTGAATTTATCTATCCTTTGAGAGAGTCTCTTGTTTCTCACACTTTGTGGGCCTTATAATTCTTTCTTCCTTTAAATGTTGATCATGAATATAATATAATTCAACTCTTGTCAACAACACAAAAGTTAAATAATCCACCCGTTTGTGGCATGCATTGTTTTTCTCATATAGGTATCTATATTTTAGATACTTATGGTAGGATTGAATTGCATTATTTGTGTCTTGATGGAAATATGGGAATTAGGATCTAATGTTACATGACACTTACATATTTTATCATTGGATAGCCAAGTGGTGTCAAAATATTTTAGAAATTTGTCCTCTTCACTCAATTCATGAAATATTCTTACAATAAATTTGCGTACAGGCTCATCATCCTGGCATGAGTGCATGATTTCTCCTAATGCATGCAAACATTTTTTTCTTTGACTTTGACTTTGCTTCCAACATGTTTGGCCCATGCTCGATGTGCATGCCATACACATAGCAGGATGGGGGAATTGGTTAAACTCCTAAAATGGTGATATATTAGAAGAGATTAAATTATATGAATGTAACATTACTTTTTCTATTTATTTTGAAAAACAACAAATGTGGAACCTTAATGCTTGAATCTCAAGAGCAACATCATTTGTGATAAATGCTCGTACATTCCAATTTGGTCATTCTTTCACTCCCATAGAAAATGATGATGACAACCATTTGTGAATATCATATGTAGTATTATGTGATGAAATCATCCAATCCACTGGTACACCATTACGATATTTATCGAATACCATTAACGTATAAATTTGATACTACATTCAAAGAACATAAGTATAAATATCAAAGTGAACACATAAGAATTCATTTTGATCACCATAAAGAAATGAAAAGATCTATAATACGTACCCCATACACATTGGTACTAAAATGTGGAATCCATGGATATAGCATTGTTGTGTGAATGCCTCACCATCATGGAACTCTTCCAATGTGTTTGTATGCTTATAATAAATGGTATGTTTTGCACAATATCTTTCTTTTGGCAGGATAAAAAAAAAAAAAAACTATCTGGAAACTGATTGTACCAACAATCAACACTTGTTGGATCACTCTCATCCTTCATATATTATTTCTTTCTAATATTATGGTAAATATTAGAAATATCCTTCCTCTTCATTAAGGTATCCCCGGTTACCCCTCAGAATAACTCACCTGATTGGTGCTCCACATCGGAGATGAATTTATCCCAAATCATTGTCACATTAAAACTATCTTCAATCATATTTTCCACACTAGCGTGTATATTAAATGATAAATGTGGTGCATACTTGAATGTTTCAGGTCTACCCACTGCATTCTTCCCATGACACATAACACCACATTTATCAATATGCCTACAGTCAGTGTATATTAAAACAACATCATTTGGATAAACATAAAGTCGATACATGATGAAGTGACATCTACAACCAACTTTGATGCTTTGGTGTTGTTTGCATTTTTATTTTTTTGTTTATCCTTTTGGATTCATTGCTATCTCACCACTTGGGAGTTTACAAGTCGACTTTGGGCCATATGCACACCAATAACTAGATAAGAACAATGATAACAAATTAAAAAAAATGTCCACACTCATTTTTCATAATGCACTTGAATGAAAAAGTTATAATTGTATTAAACAAATAAAGAATCACATAGTATATTCCAGATATGTGTTAATGTGAGTACATACAATCTCCTCCACTTCTTTAGATCACTTATTATTAACAACAAATTGAGTGGGAGAATCTTCATCTGATTGCTCCCCATTTATAAAATATTCAAGTCGAATATATGGAATAATAGCGACTTGACCCCCTCCAATTTTTTCCCATGTTAGATATTTAGATGAAAATTCTATCATATCTTCTGGGTCTTCAGTGTCCAAGTCCATAATGTCTTCCCACTTTCCCATCTAGAAAATAGCTATAAAAGTTTGAAGTTTTTAGATATCAACACATAAAACATTGAGTTTTTATAAAGATTTGTGAGTGTTCTCTAATACTCAATGTTGCATTATAATCCATTTTTTGTGATCCAGTGTTCTATAATCTAAATGACTTAACATCATACATTAAAATTTGGGACAATGATGAGAATAATGAAATCTTGCTGATTCGTGTACATATCATTTTATAGATATAATAAATAACAATGTTTTTTACAAACTTAGTATATAATTTTAGTTATATAAATGTGCTTAATAAACCACACCTATACATATTCAAGATATATGCATATACATGCATACATACATGTGTGTGTGTGTGTGTGTGTGTGTGTGTGCATACAATATTACAAATGCAAACACTACTCCTCTTCATTGCTATCACTATAACCATGATACATTTAATATGTGTATTCATATGCATGTGGGTTGATGGTTGCAACTAATTGGAATGTACATTAGCTTGGAGATGAACTTTGCAAATGCAGCTTGGAGTATTTTGACTTGAATGGTTTGAATTGCATCTTCATATATGTGGCAAACCAAATCAAAGGGATGATTGTAGGTGCCATTCCTTACACTTTGTATAGAGTATAAGATGCAATCCCAAGTTGTTGCATATGGTTACACATCACACTATGAAATGAAATCTAAACTTGCAATTCAATTAAAGAGCACACCTTAACTATAAACATTGAACAATGCTAAGGAATTGAGGAATTTCAATAAATTAGTAATAGCATTGTAGGTATAAACCACAATTCCAATCATCGATAAAGATGATGTGGAGGATTGATTGTGCAAAGGAAATCATGGTAGCATTAATTGGTTAATTCGAGGTGAAATCTACGTAGTTAGAAATGTATGTGACCTCCCATCAAGAAAATACATATAGGGATACACTAGAATGAAGCAAGAAAACAACAATTATTAAACACCATAGATCACATTTATTACCTTGGAGAGACCCGAAGGAAAAACTCCAACATCAAGTGATTACACATTTAAAGGAGTTATAATTGTTCAACATCCTTTCTCTTGAGAATGTGTTCTAGTATACATTGAAGATATAGTTCAAATTGCAAAATTCTAAGGGTTTCATTAGAAAAGAAAATTTCTTCTTTTAATTATTCCGCTCATCCTTTCAATAAATCAACGAATTAGGAGTGGATGCCATATTGGAGAAATATTCTATATTAACTTTGTCTTTTTTCTTCATTGACGACAATTTGGTGTTTTAAAAAATAAAGTTTTGATTTAAATGTTTGAAACTTGAAACTGAAATGACACCCATATAATTATAATACCCTAAAATCAATCCCTTTTTTAATTTAAAAGAAGACAGTTGTTAACTCTAGAAAATTTAGTGGTTTAAAAAATAAAGTTTTGATTTAAATGTTTGAAACTCGAAATGAATCGATATGTGTTTTCAAAGTTATATATATATATATATTTTAAGAATTTCAACATTAATTTTATAAAATTATTAATATAATAGTTTAAGAAAATATTTTCATACTTTTATATAAAAGTATTTGTACAAATGTACGGAGTAAGTTAAAACGTGGACAAGAATTCATTAACTACTATTTGTTTTGGAAATCCTCTTTGTTTTTAATATAGTCATTATTACTCTATATTTTCTAAAACTACTAATTATTCTTTCCATTAGTGATCATATACCATTGAAGTCTATTTCAAAATTACAAGTTTAATGTGACTTTAATTGACTAAGTCACTAGCCTAGATTCATATTATCCCAATATTAAGCATTTTCAGGAAAGAATATGGAGTGATGTAAGAATACCTATGTTATTCGAAAAAATATATCTCAAAATTACAAATTTAATTTGACCAAACCATATCCCCAAATTTCGTAGGGAAGCATAACATAAAAGGTAAAGGATTTTTTGGTATCCATTTAAACCACAATGTATATGGAAAATCCATAGTTAATACCTTTTTTTTTTGTACTTTATTTCATAATTAAGAAAAAAAAGCCTTCTTATTAGGTTTACTCTACTCTTAAATATATGTGAATAATATGCTTATTTACTTATTTCTTTCATTTCAATTTAAGTTATTTTCATAATTTTAATCACTACATTAATAATATTAAATCTGAGACTAAAGTATTAAATTACATAATAAAAAAATTCATAATATTATAAACTTTAAACTATCTAACATATTCATAATATTTGTGAATACAATATCTTGAGTAGGAATTTACCATTTTAAATTTTAAAATAAAAAAACAATTATAGTAATGTAAAAGACAATTATAGTAATGATAATGGGATGCCATATTTAATAATTCATGCCAAAAAAATTCCTAAATCAGCTTTTAAGCTTACCAACATGACCAGCATGATTACGAGCACCATCATTGTACAATTACCACTTCCTAACTTTTAGAATGATAATAAAAAAATATTAAAATAATAAAGATTTTTATATCTGGCTATTCGGCCATCATGTGGATCTTAACACTGTCGATATTGTTTCTCGAATTATGCGATGATAAAAATGGAAAACCGAGGTATTTATATATTCTTCATAATATTTATGAATAATTTAGAAGAATGTTATATATATATAAACTATTTTAAGATGTTTACATAGTCTATACTTAAATAACATTCATTGTTTGTTGTTTTTGCTAGTTTTGGGTTAGAGTTTTGAAGTTCTAACTGGGGCGTGCGGTTTTTTTGGTAAACATTTTGATTTTCTTTGGGGTATGTGGTGTTTGGTTAACATTTTGAGGTCCTTTGAGGACGAGAAACTATTGGTTTTTTTAATCTCTTTTTGCAGCCTGGTGCTGATTTACATCTATGATGACCATCTGTGGTAGAATATGTTTTTAGAGCATGGTCTATGAAATAGAATTGCTTTGAGAAAGATTTGTATACTTTGTCACGAGAACAAAGTATATACCAATATAATGAGTAATTTTTTGTTGGAAAACAAAATGACAATTAATCAATTTAATAGTTAAATATTGAAAACATGAATTTAGAAGTTTTTATCAGTTTTTTGAGGTTAAATTTAAGATAAAATAAAATTTAATAATTAATTTTAAAGAGAATGAGTAAATATATTAACTAGAAACAATTACAATTTTTTTTTACAAATTTAGATTTAATATAAAATAAAATTTTGATAATTAAATTAAAAAAAATGAAAATATTAACTATTTAAACTATTTAATTTTACAAAAATAAAATTTCTTCTTGTTATTTGTTATTATAATAATTATGTTATTTCTAAATACTAATTATTAAAGTTATTTTAACTTAAAATTTATTATTAAAACAATAATTATTATAAAAATATAAAATTTTAAATTAAAATTTAAAAACATTAATAATAATTCTATCTTATGTACAAAATAAATTAAAATAAAAATTAATAAAACAACTTCAAATAGAATAAAATAAAAATTAATAGAGTAAGAAAATATGATTAATTACTTAAAAATAATTATTGTTAAATACTAAATTAGGCATGTACATTGCTAATCTATTCTGTCAGTTGAGACCAGATTTGTTCCTAGCCGTCTCCATGTGAGAATGATGGACAATCATAAATGAAGACGACGAGTGACAAACTGAGGTGATGGCCAATGACAAGCCGGAGTGATCATTGATTAAGAGGTGAGTGGATAGGTCTCTAAAGGTGAAAGGACGAGTTTTATTATGCTATGATCTGCATGGGATGGGGATACATTTCTTATACAACAACTTCCTAATCATTAAAATGCTACATGGTGGATAGACTCTCTCCATAAGAAACTATGAGCATAATGAAAAAGTCACAAGAGAGAGTATGGATTTACTCGAGTATCTCGAGAACAATTATGAAGAACATAAAAAAATTCACAAACCACAGAGCTATGAAAGCGCCATTATCGTTTTGAGTTATAATATTTAATAAATAAATCTAGTGGGCAACTTTTTATCGACTTTCTACTATTATTTTTCAATGTGTTTTTTTCTCAATTTTTTTTAAGAGTAGGTAATTTAAATAAATCTAGTGGGCAACTTTTTATAGACTTTCTACTATTATTTTTTAATGTGTTTTTTTCTCAATGTTTTTTTAAGAGTGGTAATTTAAATAAATCTAGTGGACAACTTTTTATAGACTTTCTATTATTATTTTTTAATGTGTTTTTATCTCAATGTTTTTTTAAAGAGTAGGTAATTTAAATAAATCTAGTGAGCAACTTTTTATAGACTTCCTACTATTATTTTTAAATGTGTTTTTCTTTCAATGTTTTTTTATAAAGAGTAGGTAATTTAAATAAATCTAGTGGGCAACTTTTTATAGACTTCCTACTATTATTTTTTAATGTGTTTTTTTCTCAATGTTTTTTAAGAGTAAGAAATTTAGTATTTTAAGAGTAGGTAATTTAGTATACACTCAAATATTTAAATGGCGGCATAAAAGTATTTATTTTAAAATAATTTTTTATTTTTATTTTGATTAACTCATGTAAAGGAGCTTTGATTATTATTATTTTATTTTTTTCTAATTTTTTTACAGTTGGAATGATTGGAATGCTCTGTAGTCACTTTTTTTTTTCAATCCGAATATAATTTGGAATATTTTTGTTAAAAACATTTTATGATTCAATCGAAACATAATATCATATAATTTGGAATATTTTTGTTAAAAACATTTTATAATTGAATAGGAACACAATATCATCTTAAGTATTTGAATAATTGTGATTTTCTATTCTATTAAATTACTTTTGACTGGGAATTCGAATATACTAGTGTCTTTTAAATGTGTGTTTTCATGTTCTTCCAAGCATGTTCTTTTGATTGCAAATTATAATACCATGTTGATATGTTCAAATAATTCATAATATACATATTAAATTTGAAGAATCAACCATAATGAGAAGCATGTCAAGCCAAATGACATTTCCAGGGCTTCCCTTGTAACCTTGTGGATACTAGCAATTCTAGAAGGTGGTACACCGCTCAGATCTAATTCTGAATTAGATTTTCCTTAAACTTTTTTATTTTTTGAATGGATTGTTGGAAAAACAATTTTTTTGGTACTTTTATCAAAGAGAGCATTGTGTATAGTAAAAGATTATTCTTCATAGAAAATTTGTCAATTCAGTTGTCGGTTCAGTTGCAACTTCCCAACTTTCTTGAAGTTTTTTTTCATCATTGAGAAATTATACATCTTCAATATTAGCATCTAAATCCATGTCTTTAAGGACAACTTCATCTTTAGGTGCAAGCTCCTCTACTTTTTGTGACTGGTTTGTCTTTTTCTCTTAGTAACTTGAAGCTAATGAGGTCGCTACAAATTTCCCTTATGAGGGTTTTGGTCACCTCCGTCATCATAATTATTGGTCAAAGACTTCTTTTTCTCTTTTGCTGCTGACTGAAAATTTTGTTTCTATAGGCCACTTATCTGAGATAAATTGGGTAAACGAGTAACCCTTTTATTAATCACTCTTCACCTCTGTTTATGTTGGCCTGTAATGCTAATGATAGTCTCAATATCCTGTGTTTTCTTTTCAACAATTATCACTTGTGGGTCTTGGTTTTTTCCCTCCTCTCCAAATAGAAAATAATTAGAAAGTGAAATACTAAAACCAACATATGTCATAAGGTCCATGAAAGAGTGGTTTGGGTAGAACCCCCTAATTTATTTTGAAAAATTTAAATTGTACTGATCAAATTGCAATGCAAATTCATCAATATTTGAAATACTTCTCAACATAATTTCTCCAATTCTCCATAGTAGAGAATTGAATTGATTCTTTATTTTTTCATGAAAAAAGTGAACCCAATTTATGTATTGTCTGGCAACTTCTGTAACAATTTTTTTATCAGGAACATAATACATAAGATAAAGAGGTTGTTTGTGAGAACAATAGATTCTAACAACACTATAATGTTCCATGCTTTCAATTCTCCCCTTTCTATCCAGGAAAGTCAATGCTTCTAAACATAGTTTGGATGTTTTCGGCCCAAAGATAAGTTTCTTAAAAGAAGAGACAAATGCATTATAAACTTCATAAAAATGATATGTAGCCTTTTGTTTCCATACGTTTTGGTACCACATCAGTACTGGGTCAATTTTACAATTATCTCGTCTTCCCAAACTCAAACTCTTAAAAACATGACAGTAGGTTATAGAAAAAATTAAATATGAAGACATAAAAACTTCTTGTTCTTCTTGAAATTTGATAATTGCGAAGAGATTTCTCTAGAAATGATCTTTGTCTAGTCGAAGATTGCTTGTTCATGAACCATGAAATGTGAAATATAAAGAGCCAATCGGGGAATGGTTGTTGTGGAGTCTTGACCTGCGACTCTGGAAAAAAAACCATGCTATCTCTCGATAAGGGATTTTTAGAAAATTAACTTGAATGTTAGATAGGTCTTATGACATCATTGCTAGATCCTCAAGCTACTCCTGAAAAAGCTCTAGTCCATTGCTTCTTTCCTTCAAGAAACTCCTGGCCTCATCTCCTTTGAATGTGATCGTTTGATCAGGAAGTTTCTATATTCTCTTAAAAACTGACGGTGATAGAGAGAAAGACGATTCTCCTTGGAGTTGAATTATCCCGTGATTTTGATCATATTTGTCTATACACTAGGAAACTATCTCTCTAGAATAAAAAACTTCTAGTACATATCCTGCTAAGGAAATACCTAGTGTCCAAACTTTGTTCACATTCCTTTCTGGAAATGGTAGTGATGAATAATACTAGTATGACCTTGACCACTGGAATCTATGATCAACCTGTCTAAACAAGTTTAGAGTGTCCTCACAATTTTTTTCTCTTCTTCTTGTTGTCATGTTTGACGAAGATGGAAGACTCTTTTACATTCATTTCGAAACATTAATTTCAAAGTAAACCTTTTTACAACAATATAAATTGAAGCTCTTATTTCAAAGGAAGGATTAATGTGAATCAAATTTGAATTGATGGAGAATTTCCTCGAGAATTCTTTCATTAATAATGACCCTTCAATATTTTAATTACTTATTATCCTCCGTAAAATCAACATTAAATATACCTTGGGGAAAGAGACAAGATAATAGATGTATTAACCTAGAGGACCAGAGGACCATATGTACGTGTTGTTGGATATATGGTTTGACTCGATTTCTACCTTAGTTCTCCAACAAAACCCTAGAAACCATCAACTCTTCTGGTAAACCAAAAGGCTACACCACACAGAGTGCATAATGAAGTCTCACCCGAGATGGCTTATGGGTGATTGTAGGATGCATATGTTTGCATTCATGGAAGGGATTGGGGATATTCTAATTCATCTACACCATATACTTCATTATACCATTCACCTAGATCTAACAGTTATTTGATATTGCATTATTAGTATTGTGTGCTACAAAATACTATTCTAGTCATTCATCATTCATTCATAATTGCAGAAACCACAAAACATCATTCAAGAACATCAAAACACATGATTTTACCCTGGTTCACCCCCCCAGGCTATGTCCACAAAGATCTTCTGCTTATTATTATTCTTCATCAAAATAGCATTGCGAGCATTACATCATAGGTTTAATTATGGTCCATGAGGCTGACTAGTGTCTTACCAAGATCCACAACTTGTGATATGACTCTCAATTATACTTCATGATTCTCCAAAACTGATACAAATCGAGCTCCAATGCTCTTAGCCAAAAACTAGCACTGCGACTCAGGACTCAAAAGTTCTCCAAAAATAGGTTCTTCATAGATGAGTTCTCAGACACACCTATCTACCTCATACCTCCTCTATTTATGTTACAAAATGGGTAAAAACCCTTACATCATTACTCAAAACCCTAATTCTAAGTGGACTCATGTTGGGCGCAAGCCTATTTTGAGAAGGAAGTATATTCTGGGTATAGGCCTATTTTTGGGAGAAAGATTTGTTTTTTGAAAGACCAATTTTTGGATAGAAAGATCTAATTTTGGAGCGCACTCAACAGGTGGCAAGAAAGCAGCATGCAAAAAAAGAAGGAAAAGTAGCATGCAGGAGGAAAAACAACATGGTGCGCATGTAGACAAGCCTAACCATGATAGGGTTAGGGTTTTTGACAAAGATTGTAAAGACTATAATCCTATAAAGTAGTATAAATAAGGACCTAGGAAGTGGAGGTCCAGGTTTAACAAGGTAGTGGGTCAAGAGGTTCACGAGGTAGTAGATTAAGAGGTAAAAGGTTCAGGAAGTTTAAGAGTTTAGTCGATAATGGTAAGCAAGATTGTAATGAGTCTTGTAGAAGAGTCGAATAAGTTTTTCTTTGAAGGTTAGGTCACAGGTTGAGGAGCCTAGTGTGATCTAGTTAGCCTCATAGAGGGTACTTACCCTCATTTTGATTGTATTACTAAAGATGTAATGCCTACAACACAAGATTTTGCAACGAAATAAATAAAAGAGTAGATAAGCTAGATCTTTGTAGACGTAGCCACAGGAGGGGGTGAACCACGGTAACCCTTGTGTTCTATGTGATTTTTAATGAATGATTTAGTTTTATGTTGATCATTATATTAAGAATGAATGTTTAAAGTAGCTATATCAACATGCATGCATAGGTTTAAAGATGAATGAATCATAGACATAGATGAATGATTAACAAGGATAATGTATAAAGGAGAAAGAACCCTAACATAATCCCCACTCATTCCTAGATTGAAAACACCTGAGTATTGTAGTCCCCAATAAAAGCAATCTCGGGTGAGACTGAGTTGTGAATCCTGTGTGCATTTTCTCCTTCTGGTTTACCCGGAGGGTCGATGATTTTGAGGGTTTTGTTGGAAACCTATTTGAGATAAGAACCTCGGTCATCCCAAGAAGAACTTAAAACCAACAAATGGTACCATTGCCAGCTGGAACTGCATAGTATTGAGTGGACGGGATCCATGGAAGAAACACGCGGAGGATGAAAGTATACAAGGGAATGTCCAGGCCATGGAATCCAACGAAGGCGGAGATTGAAATATGGTTGAAAACAAAGGAACTTGAGTTTGTGTGGAAGGACAACAAAAACCTGAAGTTAACAAATATATCGACAAATACATTTTTAGCGACATGCATGAGGTATTTGTTTTTATTTCCCGCATTTGTTACAGGAGTGGGTATTGAGGTTAAAGGAAAACCAACCTGCAAATTGAATCAAATAGCTGGAGTGGAATCCTGTGGAGATCACATAGTTATAGAAAGTTAATAACAAATTTATGCACGTAATAGATTTCTGGTTAAACAGTATTGTTGTAGGGTTTATCACTGAATTTGCATTAGATACCGTGAAGTCCTACATAACAATAGAGTATGATTTTCTAAAAATACCTAGAGGTAGGTACATCAGATTGTTTTAAACTTTAATCAAGATTTTATTGCATGACAACAGTGTGATCACCACGGAATAAGATAACTAAACTTCCCTGCATGCATACGGGAAGGAAGGAAGCATTGATATGAGGTTGAGAAATGGATAGGGAGATGGATAAGGGAAAGAAGAAAGAGGCATGGAATGAATCATGATGGAAGAGGATCAGATAAAGAATATAATGGAAAAATATGGAAAGACGCGCATTGAAATACCCTACCAAAATAAAATGAATAACAAGAAGAGAGCCATAGTCGACAAAGAGGGCTTGGCAAGCGATGAAAAAGAGGTAGAGAATCTTCAGGATGTGGAGAATATTGAGGAAATAATGTGAAAAACATATGAAATGTAAATAGGAGGCCCAGGGTCAGGAACATAAGATAGAACTCCAATCCAGATCACTGGCAGTATGGAACCTACAACCCCATGTGTGACTAATACATCAAAAGGAAAACCAACATTTAGACAACCGAATTTTAGTGGAATAAGAACAACAATATCGGGATCCAATCAAGGAAAATCAACTAGGGGAGCAAGTTTAGGAAGTAACAATCAATTATCTACACCACACGAAGGCAGTAGTTCAACACAGTTCAAAATGGCAGGACATGATCCCACGACCGGATTACCAGAATTTCCGGTAGAGGCATCAAATGACCCTGGAAAAAACTTGTTCATTTGTGATAAGATCTGGGAAGAAAATAAGATCATAGATGAGGATATAAAGCTCGCGCAGTTAGCTATCACACTAAGAGACTCCACGCTGGACTAGTACATGAGACTGGGTGTAAACAATCCACAGGGAGTACCAAAGACTATCGCAGGCATGAAAAAAAATACTGGTAAACAAATTTCATAAGCCAAGCTCAAAAGACCAGTACATGAATGAAATGATTGAAATCAGGAAGAAACCAGGTGAGTCTGTTTGGGAGATTGATGAGAGGTTAAAAATTATGAAAGGAAAGTTCAAATATGCAATTACTAACATGCAACATATGAACTTATTTGTGAACTCATTGTTGCCACACTTGACCTTTAAGACAATTGAAGTTCCAAACTCAGGTAGAGGATTTGCAGGAATCCCTACAATTGGAAGAGAACCAGTATCAACAGACAGATCCAACAATAGATGAGTTGAAGGAGGATTTGAAGAATCTAACATTTCAACTTAACCATAATAATGGAAAAGAGAAAAGAGAAGTTGTTTGGTGTATGCTATGCAAGACAGAAGGACACCATAAGAATGAATGCCCAACTTTTGTGCAGTACATGACAACAAGGGTGCCAAACCCCCTGCCAACATGAAGACCATGGTGCGAGATTTGTAAGATAGATGGGAATGATCCATATCATTTTCCAATGATGCAAAAGTATAAGACGTTTCCAAAAAGTTAATATTGTAATTTTTTCAAATAAGTGGGTCATGATGATAAGGATTGTAGAATGATGGACCTGAGGAGAGAAAGAACTTGAGACACTTATAAGGTGAAAGAAGAAATGATGAAAGACCAAATACACCTCAGTTTAGCTAGGTACCACCACCATACAATAATTTGCAGTACAAAAATGCGCAACTGTAATACAATAATGCACAACCACAGTATAAACCCATGCATTATAACCAGGTACCCTCGTACAACGCACCGCGAGGAGATCTAAGTGGATATAGAGGTGGAGGAAGAGGTAGAGGAGGATTTGGATGAGGCATAGGACCAATAGTGTGCCACAACTTCCAACAACCAGTACATTATGCAAGGGATTGTCCACTTCCACTGGAAACATGTATGTACTGTCGCGCAACAAACCATTACATAGAAGACTACCCAACACTCTTGGGAAAGATCCAGGAAAAAAGTAACTAGAACAACCAAAATGTTTAGTGGATTTGTGCATAAGCCATGGATGATGGGAAAAACATCAATAGAGTCACTTGAGGAGGATCCAAGAGAGGAGATGATGCAACAAAAGAATATCCAACTCAACACCAATGGGTTAAGAAGAATATTGAGTCACAGAAGTAGTTTGATGCGTGGAAATAAAATGAAACATTTAAGGAGGTCAGACAGGAGATTCTCAAGAAGAACGTTTCATATACATCAGTTTCACAAAAAACTCAGAATCCACCAATGTACACGATGCCATATTCAATGGACCATACCAGTAAAGGACAACCTTTAGAGAAAGTAAGTACCATAGAGACTTTTCTACAATCCCGTGTTAAGTTATTGAATGATCCATCATCTGTTAAAGTTTACAAAATATGCTAGAAATATGAAACATAGAGGTAGAAGGGAAGTTAGAGTAGAAAACAATCAATCATATCCATACAAGAAGAAGGACAAGCATAGAATTCAGACTAAATGCCAACATTGGGGATTTCAACATGGGAGATATTATACTGTATTTAGGCTCTGAAGTAAATGTATTTCCTAAGAAGACATGACAATGTATGGGAAAACCCACATTAGTCTATTCACCTGTCCAGTTGAAACTAGCAAATCAACACAGAGTGTTACCAATTGGAAGGCATAAAGGTGTGGCAGTAGATTTGGATGGAGTGCACACTATGGAAGATTTTGAAGTGATAGAGATAGTATATGTCACAACACCTTACCCAACATTACTTGGATTGGATTGGGCATTTGATAACCAGGATATAATAAACCCGAAGACAAGAAAAATGACTTTTGAATCAGGAGAATATAGAGTCATTTCACCATTGGATCCTTCAGAAGAAGAAAGGTTTGTAGAGGCGAATTGTTTAGATGTGGAAGAAATAGATCAGTTGTAAAAAACCATCGCATGAGAGGAGGATTATGTCAACCCAACTATAGATTGGGTACTCAGCTGGAGAAGCATTAAATCATGTGCTTCCGATTCAGACACAAGTTTGGAGAATTGACAACAATGATTACATGAAGTTTCCACAAGGAGGTGTGCAAGAATTGACTGCGTAGTAAGATGGATTGGTACAGAGATAAGAGAACCTCCCAGTTTTCATGTGATAAATGAATCAGAGGAATTATTGACAAAATATGAAGAGGAAGTGTTAGAAAATAAAAGGCTCTTTGCCCTAGATATTGCACTCAAGGAAACACTTGCAAGATTGTGGGATGCGCACAAAGAAACAATTTGGCACTGGTATCAGTGTAAATGACTAATGCACATTAGATTTGGTGCAGAACAGGGGAGCAATACAATGCAAAAGTATGATGGAAAAGGAACACCAGTGGAACACTTAGAAAGGTACATAACACAATCGAGAATGGCACCAATAAAGGAATAGCCTCATCACTTTATTCATACATTGGAAGGGATCCCAAGAAACTAGTACATAGACTAAGAGATGTGCAGAGACAATACATAATGGAAAGGATTACAATTTTTTTTTGTAGCAATCTTCTCATTTGAACATGAGAACCCCAACATTGATTCAATGTTGAAGCTGATATGGGGAGTGATATTTTTTTGATGAACCAAAGGTTGAAATTATGATAGAATTTCAACAATAGAACAGACATATAGTAAAAGAGTTACTCTCATGTTATCATGTCGAAGAAGAAGCACTTGATGAAGATGATTCGTGCAATATTCAAAATACATATACTGAAGGAGAGAGAGAGGTGGAAGGTCCATCTCTAGAGTTAGAGGCATTTTATGCACCAATCAAAATTAAGAAAGTCAACATTGGGAAGAATGACAATCCTAAAATGGCAAGTATTGGAGACTACTCAGATGAACAAACATTAGAAAGAATAATAGAGTTACTACGTGAATGCAGTGACCGATTTCCAACAACCTTTATATAGATGAAATACATAGAAGAGGAGCTAGGTGAGATGAAGATACCCCTCAAAATTGAGGCTAGACCTGTCAGATAGAGATCTTACATACTGAATCCAATGTACAAGCTGAAAGTGAAAGCAGAAATTGACCGAATGTTGAAAGCTGGAATTATAGAACTAGTAGAGGAATCTGAATGGATCAATCGCATGGTAGTCTGGGAAAAGAAGCAAGGGGGGATAAGGTGGCACATACCCCCCCTTATTTCACTTCTCTCCTCGGGGGATGCTTGACCTCCTGGTATAGGATCGTTCATATATCTGAGTCGGATTGACTCTTTGGTTCCTTTCTTTAACCCAATGTAATTTTCACAGGTCCATCTTTCTCCAAAGTATGGGTCCTATCAACCTCTTGGCCCTCTTCTTAGATTCTTTGAAGAAATTTGATAGCAACACTAGTTCCCTATGCTAGGCCCCTTTAATCATATGACATCAAGCTATGTCCTGGGGATAAACCATGAAAGGCACTTCGGGTTTCAGCATTTTCACAAAAACCAACTCCTATTTCCCCGAACTCTGAATCAGAGAATACAATTGACGTGGGAATCAATGGTCCCCATCACTTCCACATTCAATGGATATGATCGGCTTCAAACTCTAGCCTTTAGGAATCTCTCCGCTTTACTCTCCCCCTTTCTTCTAGAGCACCTCTTCTCTGAAATGTGTGGATCTCCTCCATGTGTCCCTCCTAGATTCAACGGTTTGGATTCACATTGCTCTTCACGACTTCGCAAGGACTTCTCTTTTCTCTTGAAAAATATTCTGGAAATATATCTCCCAGATCCCTTGATCTTTCGCCACCTATCCCCCTGATGATGGGAGATTCCACTTTCCTTCGGGACTTCGACAAGTCCTTAATCCTTGTACCCACTTATCACTTTTCTATATGAGGCTTGGAATTCTCTCAACCTTTCTACATTCCTTGAAGGAATTATGCATGTAACGACTTTATCTCTTCTGAGCTTTGCTCACTCAAACCTTGAAGGTTCTTGACTCTTCTGCGTCCTTATACAAATCTTCTGGTGCCCTCCTGGAAACTCGATGCTCTTTCTCTTGAACTCGTAAGATGAATTCACTTTGTGTTTGGCGCACTCCTTTCTCTCGATTAAGACTTAAGATGGTTTCTCACAACACTTATCCATGTACTAGCCTGGTGCACCCCTTGCACAGGTCTTCTTCCTTCATCTACCTAAATCCTTTCAGGTCTATTAAGAGAACTCCTACCTCTGCACGACGCACACATGTAGAGCCTCTCTTTCCTCAGAGTATTCAAAAACTATGGGAGTTTCCTCAATGTCCCCAACACTCCATAATTTTTTAGTTCTATGCACGTTTTCACCTACTCAATGCTCCCATGGTAGAGTCCTACAGAGTATTCAACAACTTTGTGCTACGCTTACTCCCACGCAGAATTTCCCTCCAAGGTATTCAACAACCTTGAAGTTCTCCCTTGAGTCTGCGAATTATTCTGGTGTGCCCTCTTGGCATGTTCTCCTCTGACTCGATCCTTACTGAGCTGGTGCTTAGTTTCCTCCTCTGACAGACTAACTCCTATCAGTTTCTCTCGTTCTAGTTCCATTCTAGTCTCCTCCAACTTCTCCTCATGTTGGCATGTTTCCTCTGGTTTGGCTATCTCCTAGCAACCATATTCTGGTTCAAGACTATCCAACCAATCCTCCAATATCTTCAACTCCATCTCCCCTGAGTGAGAAACTCAACCGGGTGCTCCTCTTTTTCTTCTGGGGCATACTTCAGTATCTGCTCCTCTTTTTCCCACCTCTACGATTATTTCGACCTTTTCATTTATTCCCATCTAGTTGCTAGTCACCATTTGGGTTTTTTGATGACTGCATAGAATGTACATTCGACGATTGGGTGGGTTTGGAGGATCTAGATGAAGTTGATCCTCTGTAAAACTTTGTTTCCAAGTATGTGGACTTTACATTGGTGGACCCCACAATGCCATCGACATGGGGCCCAAGACCCTGTCTAGGATCATGAGTCAACCGTGGTGCGTTGGGAAGAAGGTGGTATAACATCCCATATTGATCATAGATCAAATCGAATTGTTGGGCTCTAAAAGTGGCCTCTTCCTCGCTAAAGACCCCGGAAGTAGCAACGCCTTTTGAAATAGGAGCATGCAAAGATTTTAAAAACCATTCTAAAAGAAAGGCCAGGGGTATGGGAGTCTTAACTAACCATCTTCGCCTACGCCATTCTTGGATATGGTCCTAAATGTGAGTACCAAAACCCTGGCGTAAAGTTGACAAAAGTTCAAGGCCAACATCATAACGAATGGGTAGTTGAAAGTGGTTAAGGAAGGCCAACACTAATTGTTGGAAAGACCCATATGTCCCCCTAGGTAGCTCAATATACCATTTTGACACAATCCCAATAAGAGTGCGCTGAAACAATTGTAATCTAATAGAGTCATGATTCAAAGAATTTGATGAGCACCAGAGGTGAAAAGTAGTGATGTGGTCACCAGGGTCCTCGCCATTCTTACCTTCAAACTTTGGAATGTTTGATGGAATCTTTGTGGGGACAGGGGGCCATGTGGGATCATTACTCACTGGGTCGTTCATTAGTTTAGACAAATCTTCCAGATTAAGTGTGTCTAGAAAGGGAATACGTGGTTGTGACACCTGACCCCATCCTCCTGCAAAAGATTGAGTATTAAGAGTTGAGTTCCATCCAGGGTTCTGGTAAGGACTAGAACCTTGTTCGGAATTAAAAGGCCCTCCTCCAGGCGAATTCATGAAAGATGGATTGTTCATCATTCCAACAGGAATGTTCTGATAAGGGTTATGAAAATTTCCCCCAGTTGGATTAGCTCCAAACTTAGGGTTGTTAAAACTACCCCCAACTGGATTAGATCTAGGTTGGGGGGTGACCAAGACATAAGACTGACCTCCTCTGGGTGGGAATCTAGAGAATTGAAGTGGATTCGTTATGCCAAAAGTATTGGTTGAATTCAGTACCAAGGGGATAGGAATACAGGGCAGAACTTGTCCCCCAGCTTGGTTGTTCCATCCAGCCGTAGAAGGATTAGACCTGAGGTTAGGGAAGGGGACACTTCCTACATTAGGTTTTTCTTGGGGAACATGAGAGCTACCAAACATAAAGGGAGTGTACGGAGGTGTGGTGCCCCCAAGTCTAAGGCTAGCATTATGGCCAACAGCTAGGATGGCAGTCGAAGAATGTGAAGTGAAACTTGGCATACCATAAGAAAATAGAATAGTATCCATGGGGATGGTTTGAACATTGTAACATGGCAAGTGGCCAAAACCCCCAAAAGGGTTAGAGGTAAGAGACGAAGCATTGACTATGGGACGAGCCATAGTACCTGTTTAGGCCTCTGGCACTGCAGTTGTAGTGGTTGTAGGTGTCGAAGGAGTGAAATTAACTATTGTGGGATTGGGAGTTGATGAACTCCCAGTGTTCTGAAGACTAGACTTAGTACTCATCCTTGTGGGATCACAAGTTTGAAAAGTGGATGTGTGTGTACCACTCCTGATAAATCTACACCTTTTAGAAGGCAATAGCTCAAAAACTAGTGGTAACTGTAACAACCGACGGGACCTATGAGGAAGATGGTCTAACTCCACGATGACTTATGACTCTCAATAAATAAAAATATACCCTAAGGCCAAATAGTAATCAAAGAGCATACCAAAAAGTCAAACGGCCAATGTGCATGCAAATGGGCTAAAGTGGCTGAGTGGCCTCCCTCACTAAAGAAGGTAGGCCTCATCTAGGAGGGACCTGAGACTCCCTGCTAGAGTTTGGAGGTAACATAATCAGTTATAAGGGCCCTCATAGGCTTAAAAACCAGTCGGTCAACCCCCCCCAGAGAAGTAATCCTCCATAAAGGTTGTGTGCTTTCCAACCCCTATCTAACTCAAGATACAAGAAGAATAACCCTTGCAAGTAACCTATGAGAAACCTAAGTCAAGAAACTAATAAACCATTGTATAATTGATGCACATGCGAGTAGTCATAAATCCGGATCACCGTATGGGCAGGGTAGCAAAGCCAGAAACCTTGAAAGTACTGCCTCTCACAGAGGTATGGGCACTTGCAAGATCCCCAAATATGAACAAATCCACAGAAATATCTCTGACGCTAGGTGAGTATCCAGGGGTTATCCCTTCAACTAACTTTGCATGACCTCGTGATTAACTCTAGTGTGAGCAGAGCTTCCTGATATTACCAATTATACAATGGATTTCTCAACTCCCTGTCTCAGACACATAAGTTGATTTAATTGCCTTGGAGAATTTTACTCACAAAATCCTATTCCAAGGCACTAAATCCTAGGCTAGTTTGTGCACCCTTAAAAAATAAAATCGTGACTAATCAATTTTAGTTTAAAGCATAAACTTTATTGGCCATGATTACTCAAAGAGGTATGGAAATGAAACTTATGGTGTTATGACTTTGCATAAGAATAAAAATAGATATAATGCAAAGCTTAACTTTAACTTTTCAGTGAATGATATACTAAATAAAAATAGTGCAATCTTCAATTTTAATTATGTAACTCAGAAGTAAAATGCAATCTTTCTCTAAATGTGCTAATCTAATGGTAAAGGTTCAAAGACAAAAATACCAACCAATGCAAAATGCCTATTTTTTGTATTTTCAATGTATTTAAAAAAATGCATGGACTGATAAGCGACTTGATATATAACTTCTATTGTGTATAAAATAAATCACTCTAGTAGAATACCAAGAAGCTAAGTAGACAACCCAACTACCAAGGACAAATAAAAAATGGAAAACAAAGAGAAAGATGTCGCCCAAAAATTCAACTCCAAAAAGGTTTCCTATCATCCCAAATAATCTCAATAGGTACCACAGAGACCCAAGAAGGCTCAGTGATCCTCAAAACCTACCCAACATTCACTAAACCAAGAAAATGAGCAAGGGGGAAGTGGTATACTCTCTTGTTCAAGAGAAAAGGGCGTATATACACCTCTTGTAGTGGGACAACAAGCGTATACACGTGACTGTCAGGGAAAAAAGGGTGTATATATTTTAAAACAAGGTTAGTCAAGGTAAAAAGGATGAAAACTCAGACCCAGCATGAACAAACTCTGTCCAACTGTGATACGACAAGAAATACAAAGGCGAAAGAGCAATGTAAGAAGGAAAAATACTTCAACCCTTAGAAGGAAGATCTCTCCCCAATGGAGTCGCCAATTTTGTTACAAGGGAAAAACTCTCTATGGCCAAGGGTAAACCACAATTGACAGGTTTGACTACAGAAATCAACTCAATTCCAACATGTGCTATATAAACTAATGTGAAATACAAGGAAGAAACCTACCTTGATCCAATCATTTGATGTCATTCCACTGTTAAGCACTTTGACCCAAAGCCTTACACCTGGAAGAAGTTCTCAACAAACAAGAAATGCAAGTATACAGTGACAATATATAAAATGAGTTAGCACATCAGATAGCACAATACATTAATAAACATTACATACATGCCCATGGATAATAATCATATATTTGCAAGATATTGATTGGATGGGAAAGGAGTATTTCTATTAATAATTGATCAACAAAAGTATCAACATTACAGACTTCTATGTCGGCACGGTTCGAAACCAAGTTCCTTCCAACTGGGTCTCCACCACTTCAATCCTCCACCAAAGGCAAGCTCATAGCAAAGAGATAAAGAGATTCTCTTGACAATAAGGGAAGAGCTTGGGGGTTGAACACTGTGTTCATACTTGAGGGACAAAGGGATGTAGACTCAATATGAAGTAATTTCTCCAGAGTAACTTTGCTCTCAAAGTCGAATGCTTTCTCTCTCTTTTTCCATAGCTCAAAATTATGCTCTTATAGCCTCCATAATGCAACTGAAGGGCCGAGTCAGAATGTTTCCAGTATATGGAAGGCCAAAGATCAGAGATATTTTGTCGTGACATGTAAACCTGACCTCATTTTGTATTTTCTGGAACAAATCCCAATAGACATGATTTGTAGTGGATCATCAAGCATATACGCATCTTGCAAAGCAGTTAGGGAGTGTATATGTAGAAAAATATATGTTTTGGCTCTGGATTTATCAAAAAGGGATGATAAGTCTGCATAAGGAAATGTAAAAAGGTCCTTTGTGCAAGATAGCAATGGTGAAGCAAATCTTTCTATAATGGCCTTAGCTCTGATATTTCATCGAAGAAAGCAAATAAGCATATCATTGGTCGACACCCCCGACCAAGTTTTCGTGCACACCGTAGAAGAATTAATAGATTTCGCAATCATCGAAATTGAACACCCTCTGAATCTTATCCATGAAATGCCAGCCGGTGACGTCTCTGAGCTAGACAATTTTTTGGAAGAAGAGGAGTCTAACTCAGAGTCTGAAGATATGGAAGACAACAATGACCAGATGAAGAAAGGGGAAACCATCCCAGGATGAGTACATAATATTCCCCAACACCCGGAGAAGTTGCTTCCTAAATTCGACCCTGAGACTTCAGGATTAACTGAAGATCATATCAAGAAATTTATACTAGCGATCAAACTTATGAATGTCCAACATGAAGACGTAGTATGTAGACTATTCCCCTATACGTTTGAAAATTCAGCTTCCACATGGTATTTTAATCTACCCGTAGGATCTATAACTAGCTGGACGAAGTTTCAGAAATATTTTCTAGACAAATTTGCCGAAGAAACCACTACAGGAGATTTAACGGTTGAATTGTTCGCCGCCACCATGAGTTCAAAAGAAAAGGTTAAAGATTTCAATAAAAAATTCACAACTATATTGAACAAATTCCATCCTGAAGCTAAACCTACTCAAGAGTTGCAAATAGAAGTATATGCTAATGTGCTCCCAGCCTCTATTTCCATGTTTGTGAAAAGGGCTGCCAAACGAACTCTAGCTGAGAATTTTGAATATGCCAAAATGGTATAATTCCAGATGAAAGGGTGTAAAGAAGGCCATGTTTCTTTAGTTAAGAAATAATTTCAAACTCCTCCCAAGAGAGGACTCCTTTTGACTAGACCACCGGGGAAACAAGCAGAATAGACTCTTGACAAGGGTAATGGAGACATAAAACACCTACAACGCATGGTCAAGAAATTATCAAATGAGATCATAGACATGAAGAGAAACATAGGGGAAGGAAACCAAGGCCAAAGGCCCTATAAGCCTTTCTTTAAAATAAATCTATCATTCAAAGCAATTGAACCTCCCCCAACTAACTTAAATATCGATCTGGGAAACATAGCATCTGATTCTTTCTATACTAATCACCAGGAGAATCATTTTGAAAGAGACTTCGCTCAATGGGTGCATGCCATGAACTTGATGGCCAATCGGTTTCTAGATGAAGTCTCCCTGACCGAACAACCAACTAGTCTAGTTATGAATGTTGCCGATCAGGAAGATATTGATCCACTAGAATATACAACCATGATGATATGGGATCCCGACCTAATCATGCCTTCCGACGACTTGTTTGAGTCTCAAGAATCACCTACAGAAGTCTTTGTTGTGAAAACGTGAAGTAAAGGTCCACCTGTCTCAAAAGATATCACTACCACCCTGGCTTTGAAGGGTAAGAAAACTCCTGATCACCCGAAAGAAACTTTTTCTCCCAGCAAAAAACCTATAAGCATCCATACCCGAGAATCGCCCAAGCTATATTACAACATAGTTGAAGGCTTGAAAAAGTTAAAGGTTAATATATCAGTTATGGACATATGTAGGATTCCTCAGTAGAAGGACTTTCTGCTACAAGCTTTGAACTCAGTAGAAAACCCTATGACTAGCAATGGTTAGGAAAGAAATCTATCTCTCATAGATCTAGTGATTAAACCAACAGTAAATGCCTGCTCGGAAGAGAAGAAGGGAAAACCTTTTGTCCCACCCTTCCTTTTGAAATTTGAAGTTTTCAACAGAAATCTCCACAACTGTTTGGTCGATTCAGGAGCATCTTTCAATGTTATGACTTTGTTTATCTTTAGAAAGCTAAATTTTGTCCCTCTCAAAAGTGACAAACATGTAATACAACTAGACATAACTCAAGTCAGAGAAATTGGAGAATTCAAAGATGTAATGATTAGAATAGCGACACATCCTAAGTTTGTGCAGGTGATTGACATCATTGTGGTAGATATCCCAGAAGCTTATGGACTATTATTGAGCTGAGTCTCGTATGAAAAATTGAACGGATACTTTAGTACAGACGGGGCTCACCTTTGGATACCACTAAAGGGGCACAAAAATATGATCAGAATTGACAGAGAATGGTATCTGAAACATACGGTCACTGACCCAGAGACCTTGAATGAACTCTCATCAATAGATTTCCTCGTGCTAGGCAATTATTCTTGTGATTCCTACTTCGATAAATTTTCCCCTCTCTTATCCGCTGTCCCTCTTACTCAAAAACCTGAAATGATGTTTCAAGAGAAATCGTCGATATCGATAGAGGAAACTCTCTTCTATCAAGAACCTGTTCTTGAAATCACAAGAAAAAATATAAGGGAGCAAGAAGGTAATAAGAAAGAGGAATCCAACAACCTACGTTCACAAATTTGGACCATATACTTTTATGGATCTAAGTCGCAAGAAGGGTCAGGAGCAGGGTGCATCCTCTCTGATCCTAAAGGTAAACGTCATTTCCTATCGTGTAGGTTAGAATTTGAGTGCACCAACAACACCACCGAGTATGAAGAGTTAGTACAAGGATTAAATAAAGCCATCGACTTGAATGTCAAAGAATTGAAGGTTTTTAGAGACTATGATGTTATCGTTAGACAAGTAAGGAATACTATACATTGCAATTCCCCACACCTAAAGAATTATCAATAGGAAGTGCATAGGTTAATGGAGAATTTTGAATATTTCAATATTACAGCCATCCCCAAAGAAAAGAATATCCTCGCTGATTCCTTGGCTACAACCGCTTCAAGGATGTCACCTCTAGAGGATTATGAAGCCTCCTAGTTCACTGTGGAGTTACTTTACAAACCATCGGTGCCTAAAAACATTTCTAGTTGGAAATTATTTGAAGGGGATGAACAAATCATAAGCTTTTTGACTAACCAAGATAATTTTAAGGACCTAGATATTGATGATGAAGTATTCTAGGAACAATCGATGGAAACTGATCCTCGGACAAATAAACCGATCAAACAATCAAATTATCACACGATACCAAAAGGCATAGCCAACTTAGAAAACCTCTTTGATCTGAAGGAGCGATTTAAAGGATCAAAAAATGAAAAGACCGGTAGTTCCTATCCCATGCATGAGACTATAAACCTCAGAACCTTTAAAAACCCCGAAAATGTGAACCTCGGCAAGACAATATCCAAAGAGGAGAAGAAGGCCTATCTTAGACTCTTTAGACAATATCAATATGTCTTTGCATGGTCCTACCAAGACCTAAAAGCGTATGACACTTGTATCATACAAAACACTATCCCGTTAAAACCTGAAGTGAAACCCTTTCAATAGAAGCTTTGAAAGTATCAACCTTCCCTTGAGCCTCTCATGTGTCAAGAGTTAATGAAACTTCTATATGCCAAAATTATATTTTAGGTCAGACATTCCGCATGGGTAGCTAATTTAGTCCCAGGAAGGAAGAAGTCTGGGGAGATTCTCTTATGCACATATTTTAGGAACCTCAACAGAGCTTTAGAGAAGGACAACTACCTAGTTTCACTCATGGAGAAACTTTTGCAGACTGTATCTAGCTCCGATATTTTCTCTCTACTGGATGATCTCTCGAGTTACAATGAGGTTTTGGTTTCAAAGGAAGACCATTTAAAAACTACCTTCCGAACCAAGTGGGGAACTTTTGATTATAAATGCATGCCCTTTGGGATAATTAATGCAGGAGAGATTTTCCAAAGGGCCATGGACGTATCATTTTGGGGATTGATCAACAAGTGTGTAGTAGTTTACTTGTATTATGTGACCGTGTACTCGAAGAATAGAGAATATCACATCCAACACTTAACCTAGATTTTCTAAAGATGTAGGAAATACGGTATATCCTTAAACCCGAAGAAAACTATTTTGACGTCGAGGAAGGTAAGTTACTAGGCCACATTATATCCCAGGCAAACATTTGTATAGACCCTGAAAGAGTTAAGGCTATCCCTCAGCTCCCATTACCTCACAATAAGAAGGATATGCAACCATTTTTTGGGAAAATCAATTTTGTCAAGAAATTCACTTCAAATTTCACCAAAACCATCAAACCCTTACAAAAGGTGATTTGCAAAGACACCAAATTTAAGTGGGATGATGAAAAAAAAAATATTTTAGCAATATTAATACAACTATATCCCAAGCCCCCATGTTGTGGAGTCTCAAGTTCAACAAGTATTTTTTCCTTTATATTTTCTCCTTCGATCAATCGTTAGTCACAGTTTTAACCCAAAAGGATGACGACGACAATGAGGCTCTGGTGTCATTCATGAGCACTAACCTCCAAGGATAAATGAATTACCCCGCCATAGATAAATAGGCTTATGTTGTTTACAAGGAAGTAAAACATTTCATATCTTACATCCTCAAGAATCACACCAAAGTAATCGTGCCTCACCCCACAGTATGATCTTTATTTACTCAAAGGGAGATGGGGGAAAGAAGAGGAAACTGGATGGAAGTATTTCAAGAATTTTATCTAGACATAAAACTTGCCAAACTAGTTAAACGACAAGGGTTATGCAAAATGGCAGCTGAGGCTCAAGACCAAGTAAATGAAGACCCATGATGGGAGAATGAGATGGCATTATGCTGCGATGCAGTTTCATTTCTTTCCCCAATAAGAGAGTCTTGGTATAAGAAACTCACTTATCTCCTGCATCATGGGACTTGCCTAGAAGACTTAAACCCCAAGGAAAGAAGATCCCTCAGGTTAAAGTCCACACAATATCATCTATTAAATTCGGTACTCTTCTGGGTTAATTATGATGGAGTACCCTTGAGATGCCTTGAATGTGGAGATGCAAATAAATCCTAAAGGAGCTCCATGATGATCCCGCAGGTAGGAATTTCACAGGAGACACTATCATTCATAAGATATTGAGAGATGGTTATTATTGGCCCACTTTTTTCAAAGACGCTCACACATACGTTAGAAACTATAAAGTTTTTCAAATGAGTGCCGAGAGAGAAAAGAGAGAAGCAACCCCACTCCAACCTGTGATTGTCTCTAGACCTTTCGGGCAATGGGGGTTAGATATTATAAGAGAAATTACACCAAGATATTAAAAAAAACACCAATATATTCTTACTGCCACTGATTAATTCATGGAATGGGCAGAGGGCATCCCTCTGAATCATGTAAATGAGAAGATGGTGATCCAATTTATAGAGCAACAACTAATCACAAGGTTTGGTGTCCCTTCTGTCTTGGTTTTTGATAATGAAACTTATTTCTCTTCCACCTGATTGATAGAGTTTTCTTTGGACAAAGGAATAATAATTAGGTACTATGCAAATTATTATCCACAGGGAAACGGGGTGGCAGAATAGACTAACAAGAACCTAGTGAGAATATTAAAGAAGATGGTTGCAGAGAACCAGAGAAATTGGCATAATCTACTTCATAACGCTTTATGGGATGATAGGGTCATGCCCAAATAATCTATAGGGAATTCCCTGTACTTTCTGGTATACAGACATGAAGCTATTCTCTCGAATGAACTTTACCTCCCATCTCTTCAACTGGCCCAAGATTCTAGAGAACAACCTTCATTGGTCACGCAACAACGAATTGACACTCTCCTCATGCTAGAAGAAGAAAAGGAAAAGGCTAAGTCAAAATTAATATCCCACCAACAGATATTGAAAATATGGTTTGATAAGCACAAGGCTAAAGAGAGGAGTTTTGAAGTAGGAGACTTAGTCCTAAAATGGGACAGAGCAAACGAGCCAAAAGGCAAACATTCTAAGTTTCAGAATCTATGGCTTGGACCTTTCCATGTGGCTAAGAAGATTGGGGCAGGAACTTATCGGTTTCATAATCTGAGGGGGGAACCTGATGCCCTCCTAGTAAATGGCCAAGCCCTAAAACAATATTTCCAATAATAATAAAAATAAAAAATAAAAAAATTATGTTTTGTATGAGTTTTTTAATGATTGCAAAGTGTATTTTTTTCATTTTCTTTTGCTTTCTAGATTTATTCCCTTTTGAATTTTTTTTTAGCAATACAATGGTTGACCTTAAATCATGCGACAACAAATTCTATTCCTAACTCATCCCTCACTAACAACACAAGAAGCATTGAGGAAATTGTGGTTGCTTTGAGGAGTCCTCTATCTAACCTGTGCAAATGAACAACTTTAGAGAAATGTCAGAAGTGTCTTCTCAGTGGTTTGGTAAGACCTTAAGGGAAAGAAGGAAATATGGAAAGAAATACATGAACCTAGAAGACAAAGCTAGTAAGGGATCCACCTTAACCATCTCACTTTGCAAAATAAACAGACATCATCCTCTCCCGCTTTCTTAGGGCATTATGCCAAAATAAAATTGACATTATCAAAAGAGTGAATAGTAGGAGAGGGTATGCAGATATCTTCGTCGGGGCTATGGATGCTCGCTGGAAACAAACCAAGGTCTGTGATGTCGGGGTGACTCCGTCGGGACTATGGACACTCCCTGGTAGTGGAGAAACACCGAAGCAAGTGGATAAATGTAACTAAAGGCTCCATGCGAGTGAATTCTTTTCTAGACTTTTGTAAAAAAGGGCATGCATCAAGGTTACAGGAAACAAAGGAGGAATAAAGGTTAAAAAACCCACAGGAAGAACTGAAATCATTAACTGAAGCATTTCAAATGCAAAGGTAAAAGAGGCTATGATTCAAAACCATCTAATTTATCCACCAGATTTTGCATTAGCCAAGCTCTAAATGAGCAATAGAGATTCTTCTTTCTCCCAGTAAGTCGCCATTTGTTGAGCACTCAATACACCCTAAAAATCCTAAGTCAAATTTTACTTTTTGGGTACCACTTGATTTTTCTCACTATCTAATTCGACCTTAGTATGAAGAATGTTGCCTTTGCTTATCATTTTGTTTTCCATTTAAGTCTTTCAAAGTTTGTTCAAGCATGAGAAAACCATTAGTTTAAAAGACTAACATCTAAATTAGAGAATTGACAGTCAAAAACTTCCCCGACATGCTTAAGGAATTCAACATCGGGAAGGATTAAGCGTGAAAGAAATAACTTGAGAGAACCAAGGTCACCGAGTGACGATCTCTGTCGGCTTCGAAAAATGAAATATTCTCTTTCGCAACAAGAATCACGCAAGGATATCGCGATGACCAACCCCTTCAGCGTCGGTAAAGGGTTAAAAGAGTAAATGCTTACACAGAATGAAATAATATCACTGATTGCTGAAGTCTCCCGAAACGTTGTTGGTATTGATATTTTTCAAGGAAGATAAACACAAGGGAACTACGTAATGGAACTATCTCTGAAGGCCGATCCCCAACAACTTTTGGCATCAATGTGTTTTTAGAAGGATGGCCTATAGAGAATGTGATAAGTCAATCCCCGATCACCGACCCCTGATACCTTTCAGCCACGATAGTCCCAAGTTTATTTTAAGCACACACCTCCTATCATAAAAGGCCGATTCAGATTGAGATGCACGATCAAACCACCTGTCCTCATCTTCCATTTGTTGTTTCCCGAGTGATTAAACGTACGATCTAGTTTTCCCCTGAGTCGTTACTAACTCCCAAGACCTACATTGCACCCCAAACCCATTTTGCCACGTCAGCACCATACAAAGAAATCAGTCGGCGTCAGAGGTTATTCTTGAGAGAATATCAATGGGAACATACACAAAGATATCACCGATTCTTGATTTTCCCACTAAGAAACTGATGCGATGGGACATTTTAGCTATAGGATATGATGGATCCAAAGCATTTAAAGAACCAATTAATTCCAAAATCCCGCATTAGTTTCTAATCCATGCACAAATTAAAAGGACCATTTGAACCTATCGATACCACACATCATCCTCCGCGCCCCCGTTGTCAACCCACTTAGAATTTATTTGCAGAGATTCGGTGGTAGGTCGTTTTGAGTTTCACTCATCACTCGAATTAATTGATTGATAGGACTGGTGGGATATCTCCCATTAAATCCTCTTGAGTCATTGTAAACAAGGTTATTATGTGTGCAAAGAAGTTTGAAATATCCATAGGAGCAGGACGAGCAATCTAGATAAAGCTTCCAAGGTCCAGTGAGTATTAAACAATAGTTTTAGCACACATTATAGGTATGTACCGATATATGGGTGTTTTTTGCTTCATTTCTTACGTTTTATCCAATGTTACTCTGTACACATGCCTAAAGGATTGTTTTCGGTTGCAGGAACAATGCCTCTGAAGAAACCTACCACTAGGAAATATCAAAGAGTGCCAAAGCTACAGGAACCAGAGGTGGGAGAAGGTTCTTCCCTAGCGATCAAAAAACAACTGGACTTTGTGCCAAAGCCGGTGCTCATCATCAAAACAACCACCAAGAAAGATTTCATTCAGCCCTCGAATTTTGGAGACATAGAGGCAAACATTGGGACCAAAACAATATTCCCGCGTTGGGAAGAAATTTTCAAGAAAATCAAGATGGAGGAATTCCTTGAATATAACCTGCACAGTGATCCCGATACGAGAAGACTCGACGATGAAGTCCTCCCGAATTTTCGAAAGGCGTATATGCACATGGTGGCGAGAAGGACTCCAATATTCCCCTTCATAGAACCTATGAAATGGCTTATCGATCACACTGACATGAAAATATGTTTGATTAATGACGACAATGGTTAGTGCGTCGGGGTTTTACTCCAAGTGGAAGTGCATAATTACTACAAGCTAAACATTGATTTTGTTGTAATCGTCTATGAGAAACACGACACCAACAAGGTGATGGAATTATGGTGGAGAGAGAATAAAAAGTTCGCCAATCATACCTTCGGCTGGTATTCGATGACCAACCTAAGGGAGCCTTACATTTATCTAATGTCCCTCCTCTATCGATTACATGGGGAGAAAGACTACTCTGGGTTTTCATAGGCTTGGATGCCTCTAGCTTATACAATAGCCATTTTTGGAATAGGTTTTAACTAGGGTGCCATCATCTCCAAATAGCTGAGCACTTGCATACGACAGGCTCAAACACATAAAGAGGGAGAAACCCCTTCTTTCTACATTGAATCTTATCTATTGGACGTCATTTGTGCCAAAAATTCATTTTCCAGAATGAACTTAAGCTGGCACACCTCAGAACTCCCAGTCCATGTATATTTTGGTATCTTGTGGGAGAACAGGTACAAGAAATCATATACTCTCATTTGTGATCAATTTATTGCACGTATTCATTCTTTATTGTTTAGGAAAGAGTGCCCAAGACTGTCAGATGTGGCCAAAAGGATTATATCAAAATTTGGCCACTGGTACCTAGATGAGCGCGATACCTACATTAAGGTTTTCAACACCACCAGAGCGCCACATCTGTTACCTATGTATTTACTCGATCGATTAGTAGTTGGGGAAATATGTTACCAAACCATCCTGTAAGTTTATAATGATACTCTGGTAAAATATAAGAAGTGGGCCTTCATACCTTATGGGTTTCATGTTGGTTTCTACATGGTAAAGGACACTGCTCAGGCAAAGAAATAATGGTTAAATCAATTGGAGTTTTGATTCCAGACTAGCTACTTTCGCAAGAATGACCCAAAAGTTTTAGTTCTGAAGCATGCATCCTAAGTATATTCCTACTGGACATACGCCCATGACAGGTTTGAAGATGAGATCTTCACCAAAAATGCTCAATACTGGGATGAGATGATGGCGAGGATGGATGACCCTAAGGCAACTAGGTTCAAGGCCATGATTTTGGATGGACAAGAAATGGTCTTGGAACAATTGTCTCAAGAGGTCCTAAGAGCCAGAGAAGAAAGGATGGCATCTGAAATAGTCGAAGCGGTGGAAGCTCCTCAGGAAGCCACCGAAATAACAGAGATCTCCCAGGTAACCTTGATGAAGTATAGGAATTTATCTGAGGCTCAGGATGCACGGGAGAGAGGGGAACTCATGTATCAACATGCCTAGTAGATGATGAATCAGATGCAATATAACCCGAACCTCATCAGGCTGCCAAGGCTTCCAACTGATAGCCCAGAAGAAAGCTCGGCAGGGCCAAGCGACCCTAATTTCATAAACCTAGAGAATATCAATGGGTCAGATGATCTTGAATCCACATCGCCATTGTTCGTATCGCCGATGGGTGTGATGGATCAACCAGAGATGGACTGGGTATCAATGGAAACAAGAGTGCCTAATCCTTTGAGAAAGTTTGTAAATACATATAGTGATTATGAGAGCCCAGAAGCATCTCTCGGGACCCCTGTGCATGTCCAAGAAGAAAAGGAACCTGAGAAAACTTCTTCTCCTGTTCCCAGGGTCCAAACCCAAGAGGTCCCACAAAAAAAAAAAGAAGCCGAAATTAGCCTCGACACGAAGAGATCCAATGCGCCAAAGACCCAAGCAGGCAGTCTTAAGGACAAGCTAGAACCATATGAGCCTAAGGAGGGATCCCCGCTAAAGGAAATCAACAACTCAACGACCGATGGAAAAATAAGTATTGAGACTTTTATTGAAGCCTCTATTCCACTCGATACTTAGATCCCCGACAACCCACAGATAGAGTCTGGGCCCTTAGAGCACAATAAAGAAGTTCGAGGACCTGATCTTGAACAAGTATACACCACCGAAAATTTGGGAAACACACTCACATGGGGTGATCAACAGATTCTCGAGCCTCTGGATGAGGTATCCGATATTTATGCGATCTCCTATGATCGAAAGAGGAAGGCCATAGTCTAAGTAACCACAAAAAAAAGAAGGATCACGTTGGATCGGTCCATATTCATCACTACAAAGGATAATTTGATAAACAAAGAAAATGCTAGAACATATGAGCTCATCGGCATGGATATGGTGATCTCAAATACCACCCTAGATAGAGCCAAACAAGATGAAAAGGATCTAGATGCCACCCAAAAGGAACTAGAACATTTGCGTCACCTGGCTGAATACTATAAGGGTACCACTCAGACCGTAGTATACCTGAGAAGAAAGTTCGAAGAAGCTTACAACAGGTTCAAAAAGGAGTGGTACCTTTTTACTGCAAAGATAGCTGAGCTCTAGGAAGACACTCTCATGGCACTTGCAACGTGCAAGGATATGGAGCAGTGGTATGAAAGGGCATAACAAGCCATAGAGAGAATCAAATGCATTGATACATACCAACAAGGTAGAGATAAAGAAGAAAACAACATCCATATGTTTAGAAAAACCAGTCTTGATCACATGAAGCAATCAACCGAGTATTGGGATAAGAAGTCTTAGGAAACACACCGGGAAATTCAAGAACAGTGGGCCAAATATGAGAAACATTGGGGAAAAATAAAAAAGGCGATAAAGGATATTGGACTCCGTGAGTTCAACACCCTCAATGACTTCATCGACTTGTGTGACATAGTCGAATCACATACCAAGAAATATTCATTATGGGCCGAAGAGCTAGCGACGGTGACCAACACAACACCAAGACAAGTGCAATGATTTATGGAACATCTGATTAGAGCTCAGACTATGCTGCAATAGTTAAGAACCAATCTGGTGAAGTACTGAGTGCATGCGGTGGAGATCAGAGGAGTTTACGCGACTTTGATGGAACAACACAGATTTTCATGGGCCCATACTTGCAAGGAGTTGTTCATCAGTTGGTCGAAGTATGAGAAAAGTCACCCTTTCAAGTGATATCTTGAGTTGACTGTTAAAAGAAACTGTTAGAATAATACACCACGTGGCGAATTTTTTTTTGTTTAAACTACACTTATCTGTTATTTTCTGTTGAATTATATGTTATAAATAAGAACGTCGACCAATTAGTTAAGGGTCGATGGTTGCTACAAGAAACTCTCTTTTCTAGTTGTTAAGATTTTTTTTGAAGCGATCCTTAATTGAGAAGTCCTTCTGGACTAGAGACAAGTTATATTTTCATCAAATGCATGTGTGATTGGGCGTGGAGAAGAATTATTTCCTTTCTCATTTCATGAAGAGATGTTGTGACAAGTAAGAGCTATTGAATCTATTGTTAAGTTATCTGATGCAATATTTTATAGTTCTTTAATTTATGATGAATATAAATCCTTGTGTTATTATGTGATGGATAATAAGAGTATGTGAATTATTTTTCTTTCCATTATCTTATCTCATATGTGTTTTCTTTCTGATAATTAGTTTCTTAGATAGTAATTGGATGCTCACATGGTTAATGTATTAGTACTAGGCCCGTTCTATAGAATTATCATCTGCATGCTTGAGTAGCGGGTTATCCCAAGCTTAGCCTCTTCCCAATAGTTTAAAATTAATCATGTTTGTTGCCAAGTTGGTTTATACCGGCTTACATCTCATATCGGTCCCACCCAAGATAAAACTACAAAAAAGAGATAGTCCAAACTGAAGGGAGAGCCTTCACAAGAAAACATAAAGCCCATCGATAAATTGGTGGGATCGCAATATCTGGAGAACCATTCCACCATTAAACATTGTAGACTCTAATTGGGCCTCGGTGGTGGGTTTGGTTCCTTCTATTGAAATAAGGGATTTAGGACCCATCAACAGAATTGGTGCTAGAAGGAGGGCCTAAGAATGAATGGTTGAACACATATTTCACATAGTATTTCAAACAGCCTATAGATTCATAACAACCCACATGCATGGATAGTCATTCCCAAGACAACCCACACACATTGAGTACTCTTGAAACGAGTAACTCACCCCATCCCGAGGAAGAACAATTGTTCCCTAACATACCTTACGCTCTTCCTCACGAGGAATTAAATCAATTTAGAAGAATCACGAAAGATTATTCCCGACAGATCTGTGCGTTACCCTTAGCTCCAATACTTCCTCAAAGAAAACAAATAAGTATACTAGTGATCGACACCCCCGACCAAGTTTTCGTGCACCCCAAAGAAGACTTAATATATTTCACAATCACCAAAATCGAACACCCTCTGAATCTTATCCCTAAAATGCCAGCCGACGATGTCTTTAAGATAGATGATTTTTCAGAAGAAGAGGTGTTTAACTTGGAGTCTAAAGATATGGAAGGCAACAACGAACATGAAGAAGAAAGGGGAAACCCACCTCATAACAGCCAACCTTGGTTGGCCAGATACGCTTTGGCCTAGGATGAGTACATAATCTTCCCCAACACCCGGAGAAGTTTCTTCCTAAATTTGACCTCGAGACTTCAGGATTACCTGAAGATCATATCAAGAAATTCATACTAACGATCAAACTTATGAACGTCCAACATGAAGATGCAATATGCATACTATTCCCTTATTTGTTTGAAAATTTAGCTTCCACGTGGTATTTTAATCTACCTGTAGGATCTATAACTAGCTGGACAAAGTTTCAGAAAGATTTTATAGACAAATTTGCCGAAGAAACCACTACAGGAGCTTTGATGGATGAATTGTTCATCGCCACCATGAGTTCGAAAGAAAAGGTTAAAGATTTCAATAAAAGATTCACAACTATCTTGAACAAATTCCAGCCTGAAGCTAAACCTACTCAGGAGTTGCAAATCGAAGTATATGCTAATGTGCTCCCAGCCTCTATTTCCATGTTTGTGAAAAGGGATGCCAAATGGACCCTAGCTGAGAATTTTGAAGAAGCCAAAACAGTAGAATTCCAGACAAAAGGGTGTAAAGAAGGCCAGGTTTATTTCATTAAGAAAGAAGTTCAACCTCCTCTCGAGAGAGGACTCCTTTTGACTAGACAACCGGGGAAACAAGCAGAATAGACTCTTGACAAGGGTAATGGAGACATAGAAGACGTACAACACATGGTCAAGAAATTATCAAACGAGATCATAGACATGAAGAGAAACGTAGGGGAAGGAAACCAATGCCAAAGTCCCTATAAGCCTTTCTTTAAACGAAATCCACCATTCAAAGAAATTGAACCTCCCCTAGCTAACTTAAATATCGATCTAGGAAATATAGCATCTGATTCTTTATGTACTTATCACCAAGAGAATCACTCTAAAAGAGACTTCCCTCAATGGGTGCATTCCATGAACTTGATGGCCAATTGGTTTCTAGACGAACTCTCCCTGACCGAACAACCAACCAGTCCAATTATGAATGTTGCCGACCAGGAAGAGATTGATCCACCAAAAGATACAACCATGTTGATATGGGATCCCAACCTAATCATCCCTTCCGATGACCTATTTGAGTCTCAAGAACCACTCGCAGAAGTCTCAGTTGTGAAAACATGAAGTAAAGGTCCATCTGTCTCAAAAGATATCGCTACCACCCAGGCTTTGATGGGTAAGACAACTCTCGATCACCTGAAAGAAAATTTTTATCCCAGTAAAAACCCTATAAGAATACATACCTGAGAATCACCCAAGATGGATTACAACATAGTTGAAGATTTGAAAAATTTAAAGGCTAATATATCAGTTATGCACATATGCAGGATTCCTCAGCAGACGGACTTTCTGCTACATGCTTTGAACTCAGTAGAAAATCCTACGACTAGCAATGGTCAGGAAATAAATCTATCTCCCACAGATCTGGTGATTAAACCAAAGGTAAATGCCCTCTTGGAAGAGAACAAGGAAAACCTTTTGTCCCACCCTTCCTTTTGACGTTTGAAGTTTTCAACAGAAGCCTCCACAACTGTTTGGTAGATTCAGGAGAATATTCCAATGTTATGCCTTTGTCTATCTGCAGAAAGCTAAATGTCGTCCCTCTCAAAAGTGACAAAGATGTAATAAAACTAGACAGAACTCAAGTTAGATTCATGGGAGAACTCAAAGATGTAATGATTAGAATAGCGACGCATCCTAAGTTTTTGCAAGTGATTGACATCATTTTCATAGATATCCCAGAAGCTTATGGACCATTATTGAGTCGAGACTGGTCAGAAAAATTGAACGGATACTTTAGTACAGACTGGGCTCACCTTTGCCTACCACTAAAGGGGAACAAAAATATGATCAAAATTGACAGAGAAAGGTATCTTAAACATACTGTCACTGACCTAGATGCCTTGAACGAACCCTCATCAATAGATTTCCCTGTGCTAGGAAATTATTCCTGTGACTCCTACTTCGAGAACTTTTACCCTCTCTTATCCGATGTCCCTCTTACTCAAAACTCTAAAATGATGTTTCAAGAGAAATTACCAATACCGACAAAGGAAACCCTTTTCTATCAAGAACCTGTGCTTGAAATCACAAGAAAAAAGATAAGGGAGCGAGAAGGTAATAAGAAAGAAGAATCCAGCAACCTATGTTCACAAATTTGGACCATATACTTTGATGGATCTAATTCCCAAGAAGGGTCAGGAGCAGGGTGCATCCTCATTGATCCTAAAGGTAAATTTCATTTCCTATCTTGTAGGTTAGAATTTGAGTGCACCAACAACACCATCGAGTATGAAGCATTAGTACAAGTGTTAAAGAAATCCATTGACTTAAATGTCAAAGAATTGAAGGTTTTTAGAGACTCTAAAGTTATCGTTAGACAAGTAAGGAATACTATACATTGCAATTCCCCACACCTAAATAATTATCAACAGGAAGTGCATAGGTTAATGGAGCATTTTGAAGCTTTCAATATTATAGCCATCCCCATAGCAAAGAATATCCTCGCTGATTCCCTGGCTACAACCGCTTCAAGGCTGTCACCTCTAGAGGATTATGAAGCCTCCCGGTTCACTGTGGAGTTACTTTACAAACCATTGGTGCCTAACAACATTTCTAGTTGGAAAGTCTTTGAAGGGGAGGAAAAAATCATAAGCATTATGACTAATCAAGATAATTTTAAGGACCTAGCTATTGATGATGAAGTATTCCAAGAACCGGTAGTTCTTGTCCCATGCATGAGATTATAAACCTCAGAACCCCAGAAAACCCCACAAATGTGAACCTCAACAAGACGATATCCAGAGAGGAGAAGAAGGCCTATCTTACACTCTTCAGACAATATCAATATGTCTTTGCGTGGTCCTACCAAGACCTAAAAAATTATGATACTTGTATCATAAAACACACTACCCCGTTAAAACCCGAAGTGAAACCCTTTCAAAAGAAGCTTTGAAAGTATCACCCTTCCCTCGAGCCTCTCATGTGTCAGGATTTAAGGAAACTTCTAGATGCCAAAAGTATATTTCAGGTCAGACATTCTGCATGGGTATCTTATTTAGTCCCGGTAAGGAAGAAGTCTAGGGAGATTCACTTATGCGTAGATTTTAGGAACCCCAACAGAGCTTCAGAGAAGGACAACTACCCAGTACCACTAATGGAGAAACTCTTGCAGACTGTATCTGGCTCTGATATTTTCTCTCTATTGGACATTTTCTCAGGTTACAACCAGGTTCTGGTTTCAGAGGAATACCGTTTAAAAAATACCTTCCGAACCAAGTGGGGAAATTTTGCTTATAAATGCATGCCCTTTGGGATAATTAATGCAGGAGCAACCTTACAGAGGGCCACAGACGTAGAATTTCGGGGACTGATCAACAAGTGTGTAGTAGTTTACTTGGATGATGTGACCATGTACTCGAAGAATAGAGAATATCACATCCAACACTTAACCCATATTTTTGAAAAGTGTAGGAAATACGGTATATCGTTAAACCCCAAGAAACCTATTTTAGACGTCAAGGAAGGTAAGTTAATAGGCCACATTATATCCCAAACAGACATTCGTATAGACCCCAAAATATTTAAGGCTATCGCTCAACTCCCATTACCTCACAACAAAAAGGCTATGCAGTCATTTTTTGGGAAAATAAATTTTGTCAGGAAAATCACTCCTAATTTCACTGAAATAATTAAACCCTTAAAAAAGATGATCCAAAAAGATGTCAAATTTAAGGGGGATGATGAATGAAAGAAATATTTCAGTGATATTAAGGTCTTAATATCCGAAGCCCTCGTGTTGTGGAGTCCCGAGTTCAACAAGGATTTTTTCCTTTATACTTTCGCCTTCGATCAATCATTAGTTGCAGTTTTAACCCAGAAAGATGATGAAAACAATGAGGCTCTAGTGTCATTCATGAGCACTAATCTCCAAGGAGTTGAACTGAATTACCCCGCCATAGATAAACATGATTATGTTGTTTATAAGTCAGTAAAACATTTCAAATATTACATCCTCAAAAATCACACCAAAGTAATCGTGCCTCACTCCATAGTCTGATATTTATTTACTCAATAGGAGATGGGGGAAAGAAGAGGAAAATGGATGGCGGTAGTTCAAGAATTTGAGCTAGACATAAAACCTGCCAAACTAGTTAAAGGACAAGGGTTATGTAAATTGGGAGCCAAGGCTCAAGACCAGGTAAATGAAGACCCCGAATGGGAGAATGAGATTTCATTATGGTGCGGTGAATTTTCATATCTTTCCCCAGGAAAAGAGTCCTGGTATGAGAAACTCACTTATCTCCTACATCACAAGACTTTCTCAGAAGACTTAAACCCCAAGGAAATAAGAGCCCTCACGTTAAAGTCCACACAATATCACCTCATAAATTTGGTACTCTTTCGGGTTAATTATGATAGAGTACTCTTGAGATGCCTCGAACATGGATATGTGGATAAAGTCTTGAAGGAGCTCCATGATGGTCCTGTAGGTGGGAATTTCACAGGATACACTACCTCTCATAACATATTGAGAGCTGGTTATTATTGGCCCACTTTTTTCAAAGACACTCACACATACACTAGAAACTGTAAACTTTGTCAAATGAGCATCGGGAAAGAAAAGAGAGCAACAGTCTCACTCCAACCTGTGATTGTATTTAGAATTTTCGAGCAATGGGGGTTAGATATCATAGGAGAAATTACACCAAGATCTTCAAAAAAACACAAGTATATTCTTACTGCCACTGATTACTTCACGAAATGGGCAGAGGCCATCCCTCTTAATCATGTAAACGAGAAGGTGGTGATCCAATTTATAGAGCAACAACTAATCACAAGGTTTGGTGTCCCTTCTGTCCTAGTTTTTGATAATGCAACTTATTTCTCTTCCACCGATTGAAAAAGTTTTCTTTGGACAAAGGAATCATAATTAGGTACTCTATAAATTATTATCCATAGGGAAACAGGGTGGCAGAATTGACTAATAAGAACCTAGTGAGAATATTAAAGAAGACGGTAGCAAATAACCAGAGAAATTGGCATAATCTACTTCATAATGCTTTATGGGTCGATAGGGTCATGCCCAAAGAATCTATAGGGAATTACCTGTACTTTCTGGTATATAGATAGGAAGCTATTCTCCCTAACATACTTTACCTCTCATCTCTTCAACTGGCCCAAGATTCCAGAGAACAACCTTCATTGGTCAAGCAACAAAGATTTGACACTCTGCTCATGCTAGAAGAAGAAAGGGAAACAGATAAGTCAAAATTCATAGCCCACCAACAGATAGTGAAAATATGGTTTGATAAGAACAAGGCTAAAGAGAAGAGTTTCGAAGTAGAAGACTTAGTCGTAAAATGGGGCAAAGAAAATGAGCCAAAAGGGAAACACTATAAGTTTTAGAATATGTGGCTTGGACCTTTCCAGGTGACTGAGAAGATTGGGGTAGGCACTTATCAATTGCATAATCTGAGGGGGGAACCTAACACCCTCCCAGTAAATGGCCAAGCCCTAAAACAATAGTTCCCATAATAATAATAATAATAAATGTTTTATGTTTTGTATGAGTGTTTTTTATGATTGCAAAGTGTATTTTTGTCATTTTCTTTTGCTTTATGGATTTCTGAGCTTTTGAAAGTTGTGTTTAGCAAGACAATGGTTGACCTTAAATCATGCAACATAGAAAACTCTATTCCTAACTCATCACTCACTAACAACACAAGAAGCATTGAGGAACTTGTGGTTTCTTTGAGGATTCCTCTATCTAACCTGTGAAAATGAACAACTTCGGAGAAATTTCATAAGTGTATTCTCAGTGGTTTGGTAATACCTTAAGGGAAAGAAGGAAAGCTAGAAAGGACTACATGAACCCATAAGACAAATCTAGTAAGGGATCCACCTTAACCATATCACTTTGCAAAATAAACAGACATCATCCTCTCCTTCTTTCTCAGGGCATTTATGCCGAAGTAAAATTAACATTATCAAAAGAGTGAAAAGTATGAGAGGGTATGCAGATATCTCCGATGGGGCTATGGATGCTCGCTGACAACGGAGCAAGGTCTGTGATGTCTGGGTGACTCTGTCGGGGATATGGAAGCTCGCTGGTAGTGGAGAAATACTGAAGCAAGTGGATAAAGGTAACTAAAGGCTCCATGCCAGTGAATTATTTTCTATACTTTTGTAAAAAAGGGCATGAGTCAGGGTTATAGGAAACGAAGGAGGAATAAAGGTTAAAAACCCCACAGGAAGACCCAGAGGCATTAACCAGAGAATTTCAAATGCAAAGGAAAAAGAGGCTCTGATTCAAAACCATCTAAGTTCTCCACCAACTTTTGCATCAACCAAGCTCTGAAGGAGCAAGATAGGTTCTACTTTCGCCCGGTAAGTCGCCATTTGTTGAGCACTCAACACACCCTAAAAAACCTATGTCAAATTTTACTTTTTGGGTACCACTTGATTTGTCGTACTATCTAATTCAACCTCAGTATGAAGAATGTTTCCTTTTATTATCATTTTATTTTCCATTTAAGTATTTCAAAGTTTTCTCGAGCATGCAAAAACCAATAATTTAAAAGACTAACATCTAAATTAGAGAATTGATAGTCAAAAATTTCCCCGATGCACTTAAGGAATTCAGCATCGAGAAGGATTAAGTGTGAAATAAATCACTCAAGAGAACCAAGGTCATCGAGTTTCGATCTTCGTCGACGTTGGCAAATGAAATATTCTCTTTCGTGACAAGCATCACACAATGATATCGCCGATGACTGACCCCTTTGGCGTCGGAAAAGGGTTAAAAGAGTAAACACTATTGAAGAATGAAATAATATCACCAATTGCCGACTCTTGAAATGTTGTCAGTATAGATATTTTTCAAGGATGATAAACATAAGGGAACTACACAATGGAACTATCTCTGAAGGTCGATCCCCGACAACTTTCGGCATCGACACGTTTTTAGAAGGATGGCTCGTAGAGAATGTGATAAGTCAATTCCCGATCATCGACCCTTGATACCTTTCGGCCTCGACAGTCCCATGTTTATTTTAAACACATGCCTCCTATCAAAAAAGGCCAACTCAGAAGGATATGCATGATCAAATAACCTATCCTCATCTGCCATCTGTAGTTGCCCGAGTGATTAAACCTACGATCTAGTTTTCCCCTAAGTTGTTACTAACTCCAAAGACCTACGTCACACTCCGAACCCATTTTTCCACATCAGAACCATACAATGAAATTAGTTAGCATCAGAGGTTTTTCTCAAGAGAATATCAATGGGAACATACACAAAGATACCACCGATTCCTGATCATCCCACTAAGAAAGTGACTCAGGACGTTTTAGATCTAGGATACGATGGATCCAAAGCATTTAAAGAACCAATTAATTCCAAAATCCTGCATTAGTTTCTAATGTGTGCATGAATCAAAAGGACTGCTTGAACCTATCGATACCACACATCATCCTCTACACCCCCGTCGTCAACCCACGTAGAATTTATTTGCAGATTTTTAGTGGTAGGTCATTTTGAATTTCACTCATCACTCGAATTAATTGATTTACACGACTGGTAGGATCTCTCCCGTTAAATCCTCTAGAGTCATTGCAAACAAGTTTATTATGTGCACAAAGAAGTTCAAAACATCCATAGGAGCAGGATGAGCAATCCAGATAAAGCTTCCAAGGTCCAGTGAGTATTAAACAATAGTTTTAGCATGCGTTACATGTATGTACTGATCTATGGGTGTTTTTCTCTTCATTTCTTATGTTTTATCCAATGTTACTCTGTACACATGCCTAAAGGATCATTTTCAATTGCAGGAACAATCCCTCTGAGGAAACCTACCACCAAGAAATCTTCAAGAGCACTAAATCTATAGGAACCAAACATGGGAGAAGGTTCTTCCCCAGTGGTCGCAAAACAACTGGAATTTTCTCCAAAGTCGGTGCCCGTATTCAAAATAGCCACCAAGAAAGCTTTCATTCAGCCCTTGGCTTTTGTAGACATAGAGGCGAACATCAGGACCAAAACAATATTCCTGCATTGGGAAGAACTTTTCAAGAAAATAAAGGGCGAGGAATTCCCCGAATATACCTCGCACAGTGATCCTGATATGAGAAGACTTGATGATGAAGTCCTATCGAATTTCTGAAAGGCATATCTGCACATGGTGGCGAGTAGGACTCTAGTATTCCCCTACATAGAACTCCTAAAAAGGCTTATTGATCACTCGACATTTTCCTCCTAGTGGAAGTGCAAAATTACTACAAGCTCAGAGCGCTGGAAGAATGAATAAACACTGATTTTGTTGTAAGCTTCTATGAGAAACACGACACCAACATGGTGATGGCGTTGTGGTGGAGAGAGGGTAAAAAGTTCACTAATCAGAACTTTGGCTGGTATATAATGGCCAACCTAAGGGAGCCTTACATCTATCTAATGGTCCTCCTCTGTCAATTGCATGGGGAGAAAGACTGCTCCAGGTTTTCAGAGGCTTGGATGCCTCTAGCTTATACAATAGCCATTTCTAGAATAGGTTTTAACTTGGGTGCCATCATCTCTAAACAACTGAGAAATTGCATACAACAAGCTTAGACACCTAAAGAGGGAGAAACCCCTTCTTTCTACATGGCATATTATCTATTGGACGTCATCTGTGCCAAAAATGCCTTTGTTGGAATTAACTTAAGCTGACACACCTTATAACTCCTGGTCCATGTATATTTCGGTATCTTATGGGAGAACAGGTATACGAAATCCTAATCTCTCATTTGCGATCAATTTATCGCACATATTCATTCTTTACTATTTAGGAAAGAGTTCCCAAGACTGTCGGATGCAACCAAAAGGATTATATCAAAAGTTGGCCATTGGTACCGAGATGAGCACAATGCCTACATCAGGGTTTTCAACACCAATGGAGTGCCACATTTGTTACCTATGTATGTCCCCAATCGACTAGTAGTTAAGGAAATTTGTTACCAGACCATCCTGCAAGGTTATAATACTACTCTAGTAAAAGATAAGAAGCAGGCCTTCATACCTTATGGGTTTCATGTTGGTTTCTACAAGGTAAAGGGAATTTCTTAGGAAAAGAAAGAAGGGTTAAGTCAATTGGAGTTTTGATTCTAGACTGGCCACTTTCACAAGAATGACCCAAAATGTTTAGTCCTGAAGAATGCATCCCAAGTATCTTCTTGCTGGCCATACGCCCATGACAGGTTTGAAGATGAGATCTTCAACGAAAATGCTCAAGACTGGGATGAGGTGATGGCAAGGATGGCTGACCCTAAGGCAACCAGGTTCAAGGCCATGAGTTTGGATGAACAAGAAATAATCCTAGAAAAATCATCTCAAGAGGTCCTAAGACCCAGAGAAGAAAGGATAACATCTGAAATAGTCGAAGTTGTGGAAGCTCCCTAGGAAGTCACCGAAACAACAGAGATCTCCTAGGTAACCCCGGTGTAGGATAGGAATTTCCTCGAGGATCAAGATGCGAGAGAGAGAGGGGTATTCATGTATCAACATGCCCAGTAGATGATGAATCAGATGCGGGATAACCCAGACCTCGTCAGGATACCAAGGCTTCCGACCAATATCCCAGAAGAAAGCCCAGCAGGGCCAAGCAACCCTGATTTCAAAAACCTAGAGAATATCAATGGGTTAGATGATCTTGAATCTAAAACGCCACCAACCGGATTACTGATGGGTGTGATGACTCAACCAGAGATGGGTCAGGTATTAATGGAAACAAGCATGCCTAATCCTTTGAGCAAGTTTGTAAATATATATATTGATGATGAGAGCTCGAAGGAATATCTTGGGAGCCCTGTGCATGTCTAAGAAGAAAAGGAACCTGAGAATAATTCTTCTCCTATTCCCAAGGTCCAAACCTAGGAGGTCCCATAGAAAGAAAAATAATTTGAAAGTGGCCTCAACACGAAGAGATTCAATGTGTTGAAGACCCGAGCAGGTAGTCGAAAGGACAAGCCACAACCAGACAAGCCTGAGGAGGGATCTTCACTAAAGTAAATCGGTGAATCAACGACCAATGAACAAGTAAGTATTGAGTCTTTTCCAGATGCCTCTATTTCACTTGATACTCAGATCCCCAAAAAGCCACAGATAGAGTCCTGACCCTCAGAGAACAATGAAGAAGTTTGAGGACCTGATATTGAACAAGAATACACCACTGAAAATATGGGAAACACACTCACATGGGATGATCAGAAAATTCCCAAGCCTGTGGATGAGGTAGTTGATATTTATGTGATTTACTAAGATCGAAAGAGGAAGGCCATCGTCCAAAGAACCAAAAAGAAAATAAGGATCACATTGGATCTCTCCAACTTCATCACTATAGAGGATAATTTGATAAACACATAAAATTCCATACCATCTGAGCTCATCAACATGGGGATGGAAATCTCAGATGCCACCCTGGACAGAGCCAAATGGGATGAAAAGGAGCTAGCCACCGCCCTGAAGGAACTAGAAAATTTTCGTCACCTGGCTGAATACTATAAGGGCACCACTTAGACTGCGGTATACTTGAGAAGCGAGTTCGAAGAAGCTTACAACGGGTTCAAAAAAGAGTGGCACCTTTTTACTGCGAAGATAGCCAAGCTCCAGGAAGACACTCTCATGGCACTCACAATGTGCAAGGATATGGAGCAATGGTATGAAAGGGAACAACAAGCCATAGAGATAATTGAATGCATTGATGTAGTCCAACATGGTAGAGATAAATAAGAGCACAACATATGGATGTTGAGCAAAAGCATCCTTGATCGCATGAAGCGATCAACCAAGTATTGGGCTAAGATGTCTCAGGAACCACACCGAGAAATTCAAGAATAGTGGGTCAAATGCGAGAAACAATGGGGAAAAATTAACAAGGTGATAAAGGATATCAGAATCCGTGAGTTTGACACCCCCGACAACTTCGTCGACTTGTGTGACATAGTCGAATCACATACCAAGCAAGATTCATTATGGGCTGAAGAGCTAGTGACGGTGACTGACACAGCATTAGGACAAGTGCAACGATTTATGGAACATATGATTAGAGCTCAGACTGTGCTACAACAGTTAAACACCAGTCTGGTGAAGTACTGAGTGCATGTGGTGGAGATCAGAGGAGTTTACGCGGCTCTGATGGAACAACATAGATTTCCATGGGCCCAAACCTGTGAGAAGTTGTTGATCAATTGCTTGGAGTATGAGAAAAGTCACCCTTTCAAGTGATATCTTGAGTTGATTGTTAAATAAACTATTAGAAGAATACGCCATGTGTTGAATTTTGTTTTTTTTAAACTACACTTAGCCATTATTTTCAGTTGAATTTTATGTTATAAATAAGAATGTCGGCCAATTAGTTAAGGGTCGATGGTTGCTACAAGAAACTCTCTTTTCTGGTTGTTAAGAATTATTTTGAAGCGATCCTTAACTGAGAAGTCCTTCTAGACCAGAGACAAGTTATATTTTCATCAAATGAATGTTTGATTAGGCATGGAGAAGAATTATTTCCTTTCTCGTTTCATGAATAGATGTTGTGACAAGTAAGATCTATTGAATCTATTGTTAAGTTATCTGATGCAATGCTTTATAGTTCTTTTCTTTATGATGAAGATGAATCATTGTATTATTATGTGATGAATGATAAGAGTAGGTGAGTTATTTTTCTTGCCATTATCTTATCGCATATGTGTTTTCTTTCTTAATTAGTTTCTTAGACAATAATTGGATGCTCACATGGTTAATGTATTAGTACTAAGCATGTGGTATAGAATTATCATCTGCATGCTTGAGTAGCATGTTATCCCAAGCTCATCCTCTTCCCAATAGTTTAAACTTAATCATGTTTCTTGCCAAGTTGGTTTATGCTGGATTACATCTCATATCGGTCCCACCCAAGAGAAAACTACAAAAAAGAGATAGTCCAAACTGAAGGAAGAGACTTCACAAGAAAACATAAATCCCATCGACAAATTGGCCAGATCACAAGATCTGGAGAACCATTCCACCATTAAATGTTGCAGAGTCTAATCGGGCCTCGGTGGCGGGTTTGGTATCTGCTGTTGAACTAAGGGATTTAGGACCCATCAACACAACCTCTTATGGGAAACAATACAAATATTTATACATGAGGGGCTCGATGAGCTTTACCTCCAAGCTACACTAGTGGTGTCTAATCACCATTTAAAACACCTAACTAATGACGCATATTACAATGAGTGGAAATATATCCCGAATTGGGTCTAGATCCTTCCTACCATCAGCCACTTAAGGCGACCTCATCTACAACTTGTGCGAAAGCATAACTTGGTTCTTCTAGCCTAAAAACATTAATTGCCTTGATTACATTTAACTTTTGAAGGAAAAATGAGAGGGCGATGCCTATCCCTTCATTTGAATGCGCACCAACGTGCTAGAAAGATGGTGTGTGTTGAGGTGAAGTGATGCTCTTACGTCATAAGGATTTGTGTAGACTTCCAGAAACTCAATGATTCTTTTTACATGACCCTTTACCTACCCCTTTTACAAATGATGTCTTAGAGAATGTGTGAGGGCCGGAAGCATATTCATTCACATATGGATTCTGAGGATACCATCATATTAAAATTGCTTCAGAGGACAAGTATAAGACTATTTTTTCTACGGAATGGGGATCCTACCAATATACAGTCATGCCCTTTGGATTGAATAATGCACCAAATATCTTTTCAAGGGTAGTCATAGTTTATTTTAAGGAATTCATACATCAGTTTATAGAAGTATATCTGGATGATTGGACTGTGTATAGTCTTTTGAAGGACCATGCAAAAGTTTTAAGAATAATGTTAGAAAGATGCAGGAAATGTCAGATATCATTAAACATCAAGACATGCATTTTTGGTACACCTTTTGGGATATTGTTGGGACATATAGTGTGTAAACAAGGTTTATTTGTTGACCCTACTAAGATTGAAGCCATTGTGAATTTACAACGACCAAAGTCAGTGTGCCATTTAAGAGAAACACTGGGACATACAGGTTATTTTAGGAAGTTTATAAAGGGGTATGTGCATATTACTGCACCAATGGAAAAATTGTTAAATAAGGACACCGGAGTTTAGTGGAATGAGGACTATCAGCAAGGATTGGACACTGTTACACATCAAAATTACTCTCTTCAATGATGATCCATTGTCATCATTGCTAGTGTCGCAAGTGTCGCAAACATCATACTATAATATTGCCTATGTCGTGTCTCTAATGAAATCATAAGGACACGTAAGACACCTTCAAAGACTAGTTTAAGAAGGAGAAATCATTTGATAAGGAGTACAAATCATTTGACATGAAGAAAATCACTTAAAAATGATTTTTGAAAGGCAACACTCCCCTACCCACTGTCAGGGAGTGTCGACGCTCCCTAGCCTTCTTTGGGAGAGCATTGAAACGATATGTGCACTCTTTTGGGGGAGCGCTACCCTTTCTTAGCGAATTTTGGTTTGTTGAGATAAATCAAGGAAAAATACCCTCAATCTCTGAAGCTGGTTGGATTTGAATTTGAGGTCAAGGCATGATCTTAGGGAAGATCCACAACTGAAGGAGAGGAATCTTCAACTTATCCCAAATATCTCTCAAGTGGTTGGGCCTCTCCAAGATTATATAAGGAAGGTTTCTCATGGTGAAAGGTACATGATAATAGATAGATAAATTGAGAAGCACCTAACTTATGATCTCATAAGGAAGGAGACATTATGAATCATCAAAATTATGATCTCATAAGGGAGATATCATTGAAGCATCAACATTATATGTGTGGATTTTTTGAGCAAGGGTCTATACAAGGAGATCTTGGTGAAGCTGTTGCACCTACATCCATGGCTGTAAGCATCTCACTTTGTTTTCATTAATATAAATCTATGCTTGGTCTGTTTCCTTTAAAGTTTGTGCACGTTTCATGAACTTGTTTCTTTCATAGATCCATTATGAAGCTAATCATGGTATAATAGGAAGTATGTCTCATTGTTGTTTCTCTTTGTATTTTAGGACCTTCTGAAGAACTTGGAGATCAAGATCAGCCTGGATCGAGCAAGGACAAATGTCGGTAAAGAGGTATTTACCCTTCTTCTTTCTTCTTCTTTGAATAGTTTAGCTTCATGAAAAGGAAAGTCAGTGTCCACAATAGCACTTTCCTGTCTTGGTCTTAGGAGTCTAGAGCCCAAGAGAGAATCCACCTGTCCACAGGGGGATTTCTCTGTAACAAAAATTGGCAACTCCACTGGGGAGGGACCTTGATTTATGTTTCCTTTCCTAGGTCTTGTCTTGACCTTTGCTCATTCTTTGACCTTCTCCATACCATGTCTCTGATTCTTAGATCTATTGATTGGCTCTTTATTTCATCATATTTACTTTGATTGACTGAGTTTGCTTGAATTTTTTCTTTTCTAGGCATTTTTCTGAACTTTAAGAGCTTAGTGCTCCCCTTCCTTTGCTACTAGAGCACTGGCGCTCCCTGCTGGTTTTATACTAGAGCACTGCCCTTTTTCCATGAAAAATCTTCTAGGTTTTCATTCTCTGAGTTCATTTCTTTCTTTTGGCACTTTCTCAGGAGTATTACAACCTCAATACATCTTGGTATTGGCCTTCAACACTCTGTTTTCTGAGAATTGACCACCTTTTGTTTGGAATTTTGATGTTTTCTCCTTACCTTGAAGTCACTCTTTGTCTTTGATGATTTAGAGTCAACTTACTATTTTCTTTTCATTTATCTGACTGAGTGGAATATTTTGTGAGGAAAATCAAGGATATACGCACTGTTCCATTTGATCTTTGAGGTAATTTTCCCAAGCAATTCTTGGTTGTTCATCATCCATTACCTTTCTCCTACCTTCACTAGAAATTTCACCTTTTTTCATGCATTCTGGCTATTTTTCTAGGAGCACCAACACTCCCCTACTATGTTTTAGGGGCCATTGAAACACTCTGTGCACCCTTCTAGGGGAGCACTAGTGTCTTTTTTGAGTGAAATTGCCTTCTTTTGCTCAGTCTTTTGCAACTTGTTTTGTAGTACTCCTTACCGAGAGTCTGTGGTTGGTTTGTGAAGTTGTTTGGATTGGTTCTTGATGCTTTTTTATGCTTGTGACTCTCTTTTTTCTTGATTGGAGCTTGAAACCTCTTTCAGAAACGTGAAATTGCCTTTTTCTAGCTGCATTTTTGTCGTGATAGTTTTGAGTGGTTTCTATTTATCCCTATCATTTCTTGGATTCTTCTTCGCATTTTATTGTCTTCCTTGAATGCTTGCATTTGAAGTAGTGGAATTGTATGTTTTTTTTGGCATTTTGGGACATTGTGCATATGAGATGATGAATGTTTTCTCCTTCTCATAGCATAGTTTTCATTGAAATGAAAAGATTGCATATTCATCTCTTTGCATAACTTTCGAGTCGGTGAAAACACCATATTGTCCATGACATTTTTCCTTTGAGTAACAAAATCCTTAAAAATCAAGTGCTAAACTAAAAATTGATTAGAGATTCTTTACATTTTCTGTTAGCAAACCTACATTAGATTAGTTGTAGGGATTTGGAATAGGTGTGAAAGATAACTTTCCAAAGATGCAAACAAAAATAGGATCTTGTGTTAGGGAGCGGTGAAATCCAATTGCTACATTTTGTCCTGGGAAGCCCTTCTCACACAAAGGTCAAACCTGAGGTCGCATTGAGATTAGCAGAGTTACTCACCCTTCTTTGTCGGTCTTGGTGTATATATTGTGTGTATTATGGGGGTCTCTTGAAGGTATACCCACAATGATGAGTGGAAGCCTTTCAAGTTGATTTCGGGCTAGATACCCTACCCTTGCATGTGGATTGGACTATCAAATGTTTCCCCAAGCATCACTGTTTTAGTTGGTAACCTTAGCAGACTATATCTTTAGGGTCTTTACAAAAGGTTACTGTGGAGGGGAAAGCCTTCATGGTACCTGGAATCGACGTTGGCTAGACTCACTCAGGCTCCTTGGAGGGTATACCCACAATTATGTGTGGGATCTTGCACTAGGGTGTAAGTCCATTAAGCAGGTCGTCAATGCAACTTTTATGCCTACTCTATCTCAAACCCTTCTTACTTTGTTCCCATGACATTGGATTTCATCACCAACTAGTGTGCTCATTGTGAGAAGGTTTTGTTTGCTTGCTTTCTTACTAGATTTTTAGCGTGTGTTGTTTGTTCTCCCTAGCAGAATCTAGGTTGGATTTTTATTTTTATGGCATTAGTTCCTGGAATGACCAATGAAGGAACCCCTTTTCCAGGGGAACCCTTTGTTTTTCCTTCTTACGAAAACATTGGTCCTCCTTACATCTCTACTTTGAGCCTTCCATGTCTCACAATTGGGTTACTGGTATGGTTGTTTTCCACTACGGTGATCTTGAATGTAGGTGTTTCAGATGTAAGTACACCACCCAGACATCAACCTCATGTTGACCTTTCTCCTTCTTCATCCGTCAAGTCTCCTTCCATTTCTCCTTTTTCACCTAGTGAAATCTCTGAAGCAAGTAACCATGTTAATAAGAAGAAGAAGAAACGAAAAGAGAAGAAGAAGAACAAGAAAGGGACCAAGCCTCCAACTATATCAAATGTTGGATCCAAGAAACCAACTAATGTTAATAGTACTGGGAGTGTTGATGAGGTCGATAAGATTAGAACAAAGAATCTGAAACTCAAATTCCCTTGCAGTCTTTGTAAGGGTGACCACTTTTTGAGGGATTTCCCTGGTATTCCCAAGGTATTAGAAGTGTGGTCCTCCACATCATCAACCTCTGCTAGACATGTTGGTGACACCCCATCAACTAGTAACATTAAGGTTGGTAAGAAGAAGACAACTGTCAAATTCCCTTGTATGTTATGCGAAGGTGATCATTATTCTCACCTTTGTCCTCACATGAATGAGGCTTCTTCTCTTTTGGAAAATCTTCAACTTCCAACTGGTTATCGTAAGATTTTCCCCAACCCATTGTTAGTTGATAGAATGGTCAATCCAATTCCATCCCCAATTAGTCCAATTGATCAGGTGGTCAATCCCCGATTAGTCCGATTGATCAAGTGGTCAATCTAGTTTCATCCTTGGTTCAACCACTCACCAAAGTAGATGATCTAGTTCCATCATTGATCAACCCCACTTTTCATCTGAAAAGTGAAACCCAAGTTGTTATCACTCCAAGAAAATCTTTGAGGTTATGGGTCAAAGATGCTTGGTAACTTAAGGTAAACTTGTTTTTTGTATTTTGTATGTGTGGATCAATGGGATGAATCAATTACAGTATGGTATTCAGACAGTCAAAATGAGAATCAAATGAACCAATGCTCTCAAGGATCAATAATTAGATGATAGATTTTAAAGTGGGTGAGAAAACAATGCTTATAAACCAAATACAATTGTAGGGTTTAATGATAAGAAACTATTAAACAAGTTATGAGCTAACTGATGAGATAACAATCATTCTGTAGATGAAACAACTTGAATAAAAGTACAGAAGGAAAGATGAGAATCTGACATTAATAGAGAGAGAAATTTGTGATTTGTATTATCATATGAAAGGTCTGTTTACAATATAGTATTTATGCTATCCAAAATTGAACCCCATGCCTCTTACATCTATGAGCTTAAATAAGCTTTACAAATTATTGAGATCCTATAAAGGAGGATCGAATTTTCTTGAAATAGACAGTCAAAACTGACACAAGAAAATAGGAAGAGATCCTAAAAACTAGGTCAATTCCTCATCTTTGATGATCTCCATATCCTTCAAAACTTTGACAAGTGTAGAAATCCTTCCAAGGCTGGTGAATATCCATAGAAGATAAGATAAGTCGAATTTTCCACTTTTAGCAAAAAGTTGTTTCTATGCCTAGAAAATAGGTAGCTAATTCCACTTTCCCACCTTGCTAAACACCTCAAACATCATAACAGAACCTTAAATATGATGTGTTTAATTATTGTCCATCCTTTGAAACCCTCCTCCAGGTGTTTGGTTAAGAAAAACTTGGATCTTGGTGAAAATACGACTTCTCTGCCCTGTCTGCGGTTTCACCAGCTCTTCCGCCTTGAAATTTGCTAGTTAGACGATGAAAGCTTTGCTTTTCAATGTCTAACTATTTGTAGATGCACTTCCTGTGCCAGTGAAAGCTCTGCTTTGGCCAAAAAAAAATCTTCAAAATGGTTACACTCTGCCTCCAAGCATGCCATCTGTTCTTTTAGAATTTGAACCAAATCCTTTTATTGTCTTCTTTGATTCTCCGTGCACAAGCACATAAATATTTCTGACTCAAAAAGAGTCCTTTATAATTTCTTAAGTATGTTCCTCGGGAATTGGATCAGACGGCAAAGGCTCTTTCCCTTGTTCTTCTTGTAGGTTCTCAACAACTTTAGCTAACACCTTTATATCATTCTTAATTTACTGATGTAAACCTTTGTATAAAAACATTCAATGAATAAGACTTTCAACACCATGGGTTGAACATAGTTTTGATCCCAGTATTGGGACCGACAGAAAGTAACATTTTTGTGAGAGTTACTCCTGACTGTAAGACTACAGGGAATTTTCCATTGCTTCATTAGAAAGTCATTCAACATCTAAAATCATTCAATTCATTGAATGGTGGTTCTAGCATAATAGATGTCTCATACTATTAACCTTAGATTTGGGCATCTCTTCCTTGTGAACTAATGCTTGATGTTCATTTGATATTCACAATCAACTGCAAACTTTTGATGCTCGGGAATTTTTTTAAACTAGATATGTGTCTATCGCATGGCCTGCATTTTTTGTAGTTATTGGCCTCAACACTTGGATGCTCATCTGACATTCACGATCATGCTAGTGGCATTGCTTCGACCACTGGAAGGTCGATTTTGAGTGCTGAGCATCCAACCTTGACACACATGATGATACCATAGTTTGCGAGCAAAAGGAACACAAAACCTCTAAGGAAGAGATCAAGATGAAAGCGAAAACCCACACAGCTAAATCAGTGAGCTCTTTGATAGGATAAATGATACCATGAGGAAAACCTTGTGCAGAAGTAACAATCATAATTGTTTTATTTGTTCAAATAACTTTTGATTGGTTTTACGTTTGCTTGGAAATCTTCATTTTCAGGTATATGCGATAGCTTGATTTAACTTGTGACTTAGCTATAGATTAACCTGTTGACTTCGCAATGCTGGTAACTGTCACCATTTGCAATAGTGGTAGTTGTGCATGTATTTGTCTAGACCCTACATGATACACTTATACGATTTGACAATTGACACCTGTTGATGAGGTGAAATAGAAATGGCGCTCAACGCTAGGCTGGTGGTCTTGAAGTTTGACTTGTCAATTTGGCATGTGTGCTTGATGAGTGGCTCATATGTGGACTGTTGAATGAGGAGTTGAACTTGGCGCATGACAATGTGAACCATGATGCAATATGGATTGACATTTGATTTTCCATGTGGCCTTGACATATGAACCTGGACTCATAAAATGACATGTGAGCATATGTTGTTGGATGTGGCATGGATTGTGGCATGAGGAATTGGGCCTAGTGCTTAATGTTGGGCTTGAGAGTTTGACTCATGGCCTTATGTTATTGAATGGGGTTTTAGGTGATAGAATTTAAACTTAGCATGAAAACTAGGCTCGTATGTTAAATCGTGGTATGACTCATAGCTTGGCTATAACTCATGGCTAGCATGTGGGCTTTGATATATAGAATCGATGAGATATGTAGGAGATTGGTGTGACTTGGTGTTTAGCAAAGAATTTGGTATATGGTTTTGGTGTGATATGGCTTAGGTTTAGGATAGTTTAGGAATAAAATACTTAAGTGCACACATCACTTTTTGCTTAGGAATTTAGAAATAAAATATAAATTTCATTTCAGAGTATAAAGAAGCCACAAAAACAAGGGTTTAGGAGGCACTTACGATGCTTTCAAATGTAGGTGAAAACGATCACAGAGGGATTTGAGGAAGATCTAGAAGTTAAAATAATGGCTAGAAAACTTTAGAAATGAGCGTATTGAATAAAATTTGAGAAGAGATTCCAAAAATACCAGTGCATTTTTTATCGCTAACACAAGTGACTGATCTAGTCCTGTCTTTTTTCAGTCCCACCCTTCATCCAAAGAGTGCCAAAGTGGTTGATATGGTTCCACCATCGGTCGATCCCACTCCTCCATTTAGGAGTGCCAAAGTGGTTTCTTCGGTTAGATCATCGGTCAATCCCACTTCTCCTCTGAAGAGTGCCAAAGTGGTTTCTCCGGTTCTGCTATTGGTCGATCCCACTCTTCCTCCGAAGAGTGTCAAAGTGACTGATCTAGTTCCTTCCTCGGTCAGTCCCACCCTTCATCCAAAGAATGCCAAAGTGGTTGTTCCGGTTACTTCATTAGTAAATCCAACTCTTCCTCTGAAGAGTGCCAACATGGTCAATCTGATCCCATCATCGATCAACCCTACTCTCCCTCTAGAGAGTAAACCTGATACTGCCCACATTTTTCTTGTTGATACAGGATATACCGTGCCAGGGTGAATTCCTCCTTCTCTTGCAAAAACCCCTCCAAGTAATGAGGCCATCCTTTTTGATTGGGGTGTGATAACTGGACCTCGTCTTCCCTCTCACATTCCTTTCAAGATTACAATACATTTTTTTGGTCAGGCCATTCCTCAGACAGTGATAGACGAAGGTTCATCCATTAGTATTTTGTCCTCTATTGCTTGAAAATTTTGGGTTATCCTCAGCTTGTGTTGGTTACCTAGACTCTGTTCACTTTTAACAGAAGAACCAGTCACCCTTTAGGGATCCTTCCTCAGTTTCCTGTAACTTTGGGAGGGAAAATTGTCTTTATTGATGTTATGGTAGTCCAGGACCCCTTGGATTTTGATTTACTCCTTGGGTGAGATTACGTCTATGCCATGAAATCTATTGTGTCCACTTTTCTTCATGTGATGTCTTTCCCTCACGATGGAAGAATGGTGACTATTGATCAACTTTTGTTTGTTGGCCCTGACTTGACCATCAACCCAATGACCTCCCTAAATGGTTCTTATATGTAGTTAGTATCACCCTAGCCATAGGTCAATTATGTTGTGTTGTCTCCCATGACTTCAAATTCCAATGACTTAGATCTGGTAGTTGACATGGTGATATCTTCGGTAAGGCTATTGGAGCCTAATCTCCTTACCCCTGTCGTAGCCCTCGAAATGTGTTACTTCCGGAGCATTGTTCTTCCATCCAGTGAAGATCTCTTGGAATCCATGACCGAGTTTTGTCCCTTGACATGGTGTCCTTATAAAGCGTTATCCTCTTGGAATCGATGATCAAGAAGAGTCTACGAGCATAACTTCTCTTCTCTGTGGCAAGCTAGTTAAAAAATGAAACAGAAGTTGCGAGCATAGTTCTCTTCTCTATGGAAAGCTCGTTAAAAGATGAAATAGAGGCTATGAGCATAGTTTTTATCTCTGTGGCAAGCATGTTAAATAATGAAACATAAATCTGGGGACTGAACCCAGAGCCTTGATCATAGTTCTTTTCCCGTGTCAAGCTCGTTAAAAAATGAAACAATCACCTTTCCTATCAAGTCGAGTCTTTTGTTAGATCTCATAGATGTCGAGTCGAGTCTTTCGTTAGGTCTTGTTTTTGAACCTTCATTTCACCCACCCTTATCTTTTTTCTCCATCCAGTAGATAAATTGATGAAAACCTCAAAGTCAGTGAATGAATTGAATCTTGAGGGGGCATGTCTCCAACCTTTGATCATCATTCTAGAGTTATGCCACTAGCTTTTTAAGATGGGGGCAGAGTACCGAGCTTAGTCTTTGTTATTTCTCATGCTCATAAAAACATGAGAATGTAATGGAGTAGAATTTTATCACTTTTTCAGACTCGTAAAGGTTATACGAAAAAGGACCACTTTGGAGTTGTCTTTAAGCTCTTTTCAGACTCTCTAAACGTGAAAATATTGCTGAGTGATCTTGCTTCTTTTAACACTCGTTAAAAGGTTTGAAAGGGAGTCTTTCGAGTGATAATTTACCTCTTTTTAGGCCTTGTGAGACTAACATTATGAAAAAGGACAAAACTGGAGTCGTCTTTAAGTTCTTTTTAGACTCTCTAAATATGAACAATCACCGAGTTTACCTTCTCTGGACTCGTTAAAAAAAATCATACATTGAAGGGCCCATATGGGACCGAACCCTCACTTCTTCTAGTTTGTTAAATAAAGGAAGAGGGACTTACTGAAGGTGAGTTATATCGAGCATGTGTTACCCTCCTCGATCTTGTTAAACTAAAAAGAGGTACTCATCTATCTAGATGGGGGAAAAATTGAAGGAAGCAAGCCAAGCAGTTTTTGAGAACATTACCAGTAATTCTTACAGTCTCCCTTGAACACGAAATTTTATCTTTGCACGAATTTTTATCCACTGAACCTCTTCACTGAACCAATCCTTTGAGTTTCCTTACTCCTTTGGGTCACCCGACGAAAGTCATAGTATCCACTGCATTATCAATTTTTGGTCCATGTCAAGTTTTCTGCTGTCATACCTCAGTGTATAATGAAAGTATCTATCTCAAGAGTCAACCATCACAAATTTCTATTTCAATACCCATGTCATTCCATGTTCATTTTATCCACCAATTACATCTTTGTGTTAGTTTCATGTTGTTTATGGGGGATACACCAAGGCCCTCCCTCGACGAGTCTATTCTTGTTGACTTCAACACATTATCTAGGAGCTAGACTTAGAAACCAGTTAGTACCTTGGGACCTACATGCCTCAATGGAAAGCCTCCTCACGTTCGACAATAGGTTTAATTCATTGACCTTTGATCGGATTATTCCACAAATGTTTGACTTTAGTTCATTTGTTCACATTCACTGGAATTTACTAGGGTACCTTGGGAATCATTGACATCAATGGTGATTTTCCTTGTTCTTGTTAATAGTTTACCTTATTGACCAGTAATCAAGTGGTTTTTTCCATGTTCGACATCAGGAAATCTATTCACATGGTTAGATTCATACTACATCGGTTTCAGTAAGAAGAACCTGGGTTGATTCATCACTCTTATATGTACTTTTCCCAGGTTGCGACGGAGTTTCTTTTGAACATTGACACATATACTGTCACATAGATCTACTTTGTATTGGTTCATGGCTATGTCTTGTCATCTCATAGATCCACTGTGTATTCTTGGTGGTTATGATCAATTTAGGTCATAGGAGTGTAGATCCACATTGTATCTTTAGTGGCTATACGTTTTTTTCAATATAATTATGGATCCACAGTGTATTTTATGGCAACCATACCTTGAAATTATTTATCACTCAAGAATAGATATGCCTTCTTTGGGTTTGAAACATGTCATAATATTTGTTTGATGGTTGTGTGCAGCTTCTATCAGGTTCTTTGATTCCTTACCCTTTCTTGAAAAAGTCTACAAAGTACTTCAGTCATCCGTTCTCACCTTCTAACTTCACACTTTGGGGGGAAATCTGTTACACATAAAAATTACTCACTTTAATGATGACCCATTGTCGTCATTGCTAGTGTCGTATTTTTGGTCGCAAGTGTCGCAAACATAATACTGTCATATTGCCTATGTCGTGTCTCTAACGACATCATAAAGACACTTAAGACACCTTCAAATACTGGTTTAAGAAGGAGAAATCATCTTATGAGGAGTACAAAGCATTTTCCATGAAGAAAACCACTTAAAAATGATTTTTGGAAGGCAACACTCCCCTACCCACTGTCAGGGAGTGCCGACGCTCCATAGCCTTCTTTGGGGGAGAATTTAAATTCACTATGCACCCTTTTGGGGGAGAACTGCCCTTTCTGAGCGAATTTTGGTTTGTTGAGATAAATCCGGGAAAAATCCCCTCAATCTCTGAAGTTTGTTGGATTCGAATTTGAGTTCAAAGCATGATCTTAGGGAAGATCCACAACTAAAGGAGAGGAATTCTCAACTTATCCCAAATATATCTCAAGTGGTTGGGCCTCTCCAAGATTATATAAGGAGGCTTTCTCATGGTGAAAGGTACATGATAATAGATAAAGAAATTGAGAACCGCCTAACTTATGATCTCACAAGGAAGGAGACATTGTGAAGCATCAAACTTATGATCTCATAAGGGAGATATCATTGAAGCATCAACATTATGTGTGTGGATTATTTGAGCAAGGGTCTAGACAAAGAGAGCTTGGTGAAGATGTTGCACCTACATCCATGGCTGTAAGAATCTCACTTTGTTTTCATTAATATAAATCTATGCTTGGCCTGTTTCCTTTGAAGTTTGTGCACGTTTCATGAACTTGTTTCTTTCATAGATCCATTATGAAGCTAATCATGGTAGAATAGGAAGTATGTCTCATTGTTGTTTCTCATTGTATTGCAGGACCTTCTGAAGAACTTGGAGATCAAGATCAGCCTGGATCGAGCAAGGACAAATGTCGGTAAAGAGGTATTTACCCTTCTTCTTTCTTATTCTTTGAATAGTTTAGCTTCATGAAAAGGAACGTCAGTGTCCATAATAGAAATTTTTTGTCTTGGTCTTAGGATTCTAGAGCCCAAGAGAGAATCCACTTGTCCAGAGGGGGATTTCTCTGTAACAGGCACTCTAAAGAAAAATACAGTGACATCCCCTTTATTAGTATTTCCAGATTGGGAAAATACATTTCATGTGAATGTAGATGCATCAACCGTGACACTTGGAGAAATTCTGGTGCAACTAGGAGCAGGAGACTTATACCATCCTATATCCTTTGCAAGTAGAAAGTTGTCAGAATATGAGCAGAATTACAACACCACAGAAAGAGAAGGCTTAGCCATGGTATAAACACTTCTAAAATTTAGGCATTATTTACTGGGTAAACACTTTAAAATGTTCACAGACGATTTTGCCCTCAAATATCTAGTTAACAAGCCAGTGTTGGGGGGGAGGATCTGTAGATGGCTATTATTATTCCAAGAATTTGATTTCGAAGTGATATTCAAACTAGGGAAGTCGAATGCAGGACCTGATCACCTATCAAGGGTAACCAATGGAGAAGAACCTACTAACTTGGAAGAAAACTTCTCTGATGCATAGTTATTTTCAGTACAGGTAGCTGATGAATACTTCTATGATATTATTGAATACTTAATTATAGGAGTTGCACCACAAAACTTTATCACTGCATAGGATACAAACCTGGTATCCAGGTCTGTAAACTATCAACTCATTGTAGGTCATTTATATAATATGGGCACAAATAACATTTTAAGAAGGTGTTTATTTGAGCATGAATGACCCAGGGTTTTAGAAGAAGATCATGAAGTTATAGCTAGAGGAAACTATGCAGGAAAAGCTACTTTGCAAAAGGGATTTAATGCAGGATTATGGTGGCCAAAAGTCCATAAAGAAGCCAAGCAATATTGTCATAATTGTTATTTCTGTTAGAGGGTTGGAAAACACAACAGAAGGAATGAGATTCCTCTAAGACCACAATAAACTTTGCAAATATTTGAAAAATGGGAAGTAGACTTTGTTGGACCTATTAATCCACCAACCAAAAGGTTAGGAGAAATATATATATATATATCATTACTACGACAAAATACTTAACAAGATGAGTAGAAGCAACACCAGTCAAAGACTATAGCGCAGAGATAACATCACACTTCTTATTTGAGAAAGTGATCATCGGATTTGGATGCCACGGGATTCTGATTAGTGAACAAGGCACTAATTTTATTAATAATACCATGAGGCATAGATGATTTTAGGGGTTAAATCTCACAAATGGGCTAATTTTCCATGGTTTTTTCCAAAAAACGATTCGCCAATTTCCACTTTTTCTAAAAATGATTCACCCAAATTCCATAGAATACAATTATTTTACCTTAAAAATCGCAAAATTTTTATAGAAAGTATATAAAATCCTTAGAAATTTGAATATTTTTACAAAACTATTACTAAAAATTTTACATTTTCCATATTAAGGACTAGTAATATTAGCCCATGTTTCTACATTTTAATATAAATTTATATCCTTAAAATCATCCCTTCCATCAGGGCTATGACTGAGGAGTTTGAAGTCCATCACCATAAGAGTACACCATATCGTCCTCACGCAAATGGAACGGTAGAAGATTTCAATAATATTTTGGAGAATGCTTTGACTAAGATCTACAATGTTAACAAGGATGATTGGGACTTTAAAATACCAGAAGTACTATGGGCATACTGGACCACATGCAAGAATTTGATAGGACAAACACCATTCATATTGGTGTATGGACAAGAAGCAGTGGTTCCATTAGAATTTCTGGTACCAAGTCTGTGCGTAGTAACAATTACCAACATGACAGAAAGAGGTGCAGTACATGAGAGGTTAAGTCAATTAATGGAAATGGAAGAGGATAAGATTCTGGCAGGATTTCACCATGAAGTATAGAAAGCAAGGGACAAATCCTAGCATGATAGACATATTAAAAAGAAAATCTTTAAGAAGGGATACCTATTTTTTCTCTCTGACAACAAAGTTTTGAAAGAACCTCGTAAGTTTATGATGCATTGGCTAGGGCCATATGAACTAAAGACTATCACATATGGGGGATCTATGCAACTAAAGGACTTGGGAGGAACAAAACTAAAAGGAATAGCCAACAATAGTTAGCTGAAACTGTACAGGGACAATCGACCTACTAACTCTTAAAAGTTACAACGTAGTAAGAAATTCATGTAGATAATATACTATAGTAGATATTAGGAAAGAAAATTGATAAAAAGAAATAAAAAGAGGAAAAAGAAGAAAAGGAATACAAAAATAAAAATAGAAGAAAAACAAAAAAATAGGTAGAAGTTGACTGAACAATAGGAAAATGGGAAAAAAGAATTCACACACAACAATTACTGTGACAACATAGAAAGACATCGCGTAGGAAAAATTGGACTCGACGCAAATGCACGAAAAAATTGAAAAACAATTATGATCGAGTCTATAAAGTGCAAAAAACACGTGTTAGTTTGACACTTAGTGATTTTTGAGCATAGATCAAGATACAAGGGTGTGCCCCAACTATAATTGCACGACGAAGAGAGCGAGCATTCGATTTGAATAAAAGATGACACCACTAAAGTTTGGTTCTCCAGGAAAATACATATGGGTTACTCAACATGGAAAAAGGAGGAAGGAAAGAATGAGGGAGCCCAAGGACGTCGTTGAGCTTGAATACATCACCACTTCTATGACAGAGTCAATCAACTTGACACAGGTTGAGGAGGAAACATCGAAAACAACACAAGGGGAAGTAAGGAAGAGTTTCGGGACCCGAGATTATATTACAAACCATAATCCTGAAACATTGGCTAAGCCTGATGAAATGAGGGGTCAACAACAGGGCCATGATGAAGAGGAGGTATTGGTCGAGGACATCACCAACCAACCATACTCCAAAGGGGAACAAAATGACACAGAAACAACAAATCTAGACCCATCTACTGTCGGGCATAAAAGAAAGGTGCAGGACGCCACGAACATTACACTTCCCTACCTCCTAGACATAGTCGTCAAGGTAGATGACATGCTCGAAAGAGTACCTAAACTGAGGTACTCGGACCACGATGTGCACGAAGCAACCAAATTTGCATATTTTGCTAAGGAAGCCTAACGATAAAACATAGGGGAAATTGGAATCCTAGAAAAAACAATCAGGGAGCCCGCACAGTGGATATTAGGGATTTACAACTCTAGGATAATGAACCTCTTGGATATACCACACTTCAGGCATGGTAAAAATGTTGGGCTTTGCATCAAATAGTTGATATCCTGGGTACATGGTGGCATACTATGGATGGATAGGCCAGTACAACTTGATCTGGTGTTGATTTCCAAGATTATAGGATTACCTACAGTAGGCACACAACCAAATGAGTACTTGGACAAAAAGTGTACGAAAAGGAGATTGATGAGCCGGTAAAAACACAATTTGGCACTAGCAGGGGAAACATGGGCATTGTGCTTAGAGATGTCAATGAAAATGTGACAAGGTTCGCCAACAAGCTCATGTCTTGCAATCTACATAGGAAGTGAAAAAAAGAAGAGAATCCAACAAGATTCATTGCAGTAGCTGTGCAATGCGTGAAGGGAGTAATTTTCAGTTGGGCGTCATACCTCCTAAACCAATTTTTGATCAACTGCATAGATGCTCAGGATAATGGAGCCATGTTCCATTATTCTTGGGTCATAATTCTCATATCTTTGGAAGGATGGTAGGATCCAAATTGTTCATCCTTTCTGGATAGGAAACAAAAGTGTTATGTGGCTAGATATGAGTCCCTTTGGCAGGCCAAGGACAACAAAAATCAACAGGAAAATAACATAGTATTTGCGATGTTGCTAGAAGAGATACAATAGCACACAACCAATGTGTGGTGCATTCCTGTGGGGGTATTCCAAGAAAATAAAGGGATAGCCAGGTTTAAGGCATCCACAAACCACATGTGGATCTAGGATGCGATGGATCAAAAGAAGTCATGGATTGAAATGCAATATTGTGTCACATGGGAAGCGATTCACTAGATAATAATAGACTAGCCATCACAATGGAATATACCAGTAGAAAAAACAATAACAAAGCCAACTGCAATATAATACACCAATCCCAAGGGGAAGGATGAAGCAAGTCCCTCAGCAAAAACAAACATCCTAGATGATAACATTAGGAAGGCTACAACATGCACTCAGGCATCGGGAAGTAGCGTAGTGCCAAAAAGAACAAGGAGGACAACAAGATTGACAAGGACAGATAGTCAGCAGGATGCAAAAAAGGGGGACACATATGAGGCTAGCGAGGAAATGGTACCTTTCACAATGAGTGGGGCGCACACCTCATAGACAAAAATGAAGACAATGCAGGTAGATGAGATGCACAAAAATATGAAGTATACAAAGGAAGACTCGGTAATCACCTTGATAGAGGATGATGTTGAGTTCGTCGCAGACAAGGTCCAAGATAGGGGGGAAGAGGTGGTCCGCACTATAGAGGCACAAAGAGAAGAGATCATGGCCAAACTCATAGAATTCCATGAAACTCTACAACAATTACATAGTCATCACTAGTAAATTTGGGTCAAATTTCGACAGCACGTTCGACGCAATTGCCACTTTATATTGTCGAGAGAAAAAAAAACAATGAACCCCCTCAAACGTCATTTCACATGATCCAGGTGGATATTGGTGGCCACCCACCTTTTCCGACTGGATCAAAATAGTTTTCTGGCAATTTTGGCAATTTACTATTTTTAGCAGGTTTAACTTCCGGGGCCATTTTGAGGGCCTAAATGAAGGTTTTTTGAGATCGAGGTGCTCAATGATAGC